>JANVCC010000019.1:1301899-1357503 GCA_025345505.1 Todiramphus chloris collaris | reverse complement strand
CTGCCAGCTTTTTGTATCCTTTGAAAAAGAGATTTTAAATTCTTCACTGTATTTTGATAATACTTGCATTCAGTTGGCCTTTACTAAAGTCAACAGAGATTATTGATTTCTGACAAACTTTTAATTAATTTATTCAAGATTTGGGAATTTTGAAAAAGGTTTAGGGAGGGATTTGAGGTTTTGTTCTAGTTTGATTTCATCTTTCCTGTTTTAAGTTTTCAGCTGCAGGAATTTGGAAGGTAAGAACCTTTTGGATAAAATATTCTCTAAGAAAAATATTGCCTTTTGCTGTGAGGAATACTTTCAGTCGGCGATGCTGGATTTTACATTGGTCACATCTTCCAAGCTCTCATTCTTACAATGGCATTCTTTGGTTTGCTAATAATGCGAGACTGTGCCTTTATGAATTTTTCCCTTTGGTACCTACCATCCTTGAATCCTTACAAGTGAACATGTAATATTTAGCAGGCTATGTATTCTTAGTGAGAGAAAACAGGGTCTTGGGGTGTGAAGTTGGGGGAGAAGGTTATTTTCATTCTTTCACAAGACTTCCACTATAAAGTCTGAAGTCTTTGTAAGAGGTGTTTTGGTAATCTCTCATCTATTTATTCTAGCTCTTTGGTATCCTTCTTCATGCAGATTTTATTAATTTAAAAAGAAAAAAAACTATGATTATATCCTTAGTATGAAAGAAATTAGCTTTTTGATTTTACTTTTCTTCAAAGCAAAGGTGACCATCATTGTATTAACTAACTTTCTAAAAAAATTACCAATAATTTTTACAAGTATAATTCCTGACACTAATCCTATCTCAGTCTGCATGCATGTTTTATTAATGTGATGAACTGTCTGGCTCATGAAAAGCAAGCCTGAAACTCTGAGTGTACTGCACAAGCACAATGTGTTTGTTTCTGTACGATCAACAGATTAAGAGTCAGGATTGCAACATTCCAGCAATTCATCCCTCAAACTGTAGTCTCATTTTGACATGAGAGCACTAGGTATGTAATACAAAAACTCTGCAGAAATTTGAAATCCTAGAGTGGTAGTGGTTGGAAGTGACCTCTGGAGATTGTGTCCACCCCCCATGCCATCAGAGGAACACCCAGGGCAGGCCACACAGGAACAGATCCAGATGCGTCTTGAAGGTTCCTAGAGAAGGAGACTCCACAATGACCCTGGGCAGCCTGTTCCAGTGTTCTGTCACTCTTACAGTAAAGAAGTTTTTCCTCATGTTGAGGTGGAACTTTCTGTGTTTCACCTTGCTACCATTACCTCTTGTCCTATCACAGGGCACCACTGAAAAGAGACTGGCCACTTCTACTTGACACCCACCCTTCAGATATTTGTAAACATTAATAAGATCTCCAATGCTTGTGCTTTTCACTGATGAAGGGACTTCAGTTTTCTAGTCAATGTTGTTAAATGTGGCAGCTTTAGCAAGTGCTAAATTTGCTATTAGACCTAAATGGAAAATCAATGGCTAACAGCAACAATATGGTCTACTGTGACTAATGATGTATTTTCAGATAATCTGTGAATGCTGAAGGTCTCAGGGCACTTGTTGATATCAATAGGAATTGGTGGTGGTAGTATTGGGGCAAGGATTTCTGTTTCTTGTTTGTCAGGCAAAAGCCCCTCTATGGAATGGCACATTAACATTCCACAAGGGCATGGAATTTTGCTAGTGTTATCTGAGGAACTATTAGCAAGTTTTTTTGTTGCTAACTGGAGGAGGTGCATTAAGTTGGGCCTTGCTGTCAAACCTGATTCTAAAGTGGTGAAATGAAATATAGGCTTTCTGTTCCCAGAGAGAGCTCCTGTGACAAATGGCAGGATAATAGCCCTTGCTAATTTGTGTTGAGGTATACACACTACTGGCTTGGTGGCATCACTGCAGTAAACTGTGAATCATGTGCAAAATGGAAAAGTCCCTACTTTTTTTCTGTAGAGGGAGTAAATACAGAAGAAGCTGTTGTTTGCTTTGGATTTTGGGCATTGGTGCTCCAGTTTTGGCTTTTCCTTTTCTAATAAAATAATGCTGGAAACAGAACTGCCTTGAAGATTAAAAATAAAATTTGTTCCACATATTGTTCTTTATTAATATATTCAAATAATGTCCTTGTTCTTCCACGTTTAAAAATCAATGCTTCTCATTTTGTCTGCTCCTCTTTTTCTTTCCCATGCAGGTTTATGATTACTGAGTTCATAATTTGTAAGTCTGGGATGGAGGACCAGCTGTGCCAGTTTAACTTTGACAAATGAAAAAGGCCAGTCTTCAGTACCTGTAAGCCCTTTAACCACTTCCATGTGATAGAAAACTTCTCTAACCTTTAGTATAAGGAGAATATTTACCCCCCAAACAATATGACATATTTACCCTCAAAGCAATGCGTCCAATGTATTTTGTATCCTTCTGGCCCTGGCCATTGTATGATCTGGAAGGCTCTTCAATATGCAGAATTAAGCATTATGCAGAAGCACCCTGCATTGCAGGGAGGGCATTTACTAAGCAGGGCTGTGCATATGGTATGAAATAGTCCTGTGCATGTTTTGTAAGTGAGATTAACTGTTTAGCTCATGGAAAGCAAGCCTGAAACTCTCAGTTTGAGTGTACTGCACAAGCACAATGTGTTTGTGGAACATTGTTTCTATAAGAGCAGCATAATTAGAGTCAGGATTGCAACATTACAGCAATTCATCCCTCAAACTGTAGTCGTATTTTGACATGAGAGCATTAGGTATGTAATACATAAACTCTGCAGGAATAATTGTTTTGATGCCAGCTTGGTTAGGTGGGGAAAAAAGTTGCTGCATTTAAGCTCGGCATACGAGGAAAACTGTGTGGGAGTCAAGAGTAGCAATGTATTTCTTTAAGCAAGGGTTTTCACAGTGCTGGAGAAGTACTTCTGTAGCGTAGGCTTCATCCCTGGCCAATTCACAACATTGTGAAAACAGTTCCTGTGAGTAAATCTATCATGATCCTTTGACTAGGAGGAGGGAAGCAGGTAAGATGGGACCATGGAGCTTTCCACTAAAACCCTAGGATGAAGTGCAAGGAGAGTCTGGCATTTAACTATGTCTTCTGCATTCAAGTTGTCACTTGTTTTTTGTTTTGGAAGGGGAATAAAGCTGGGATGTCATCAAAAGTTACAGACACTGTGAATATAACTTCTAATACAACTTCTTTTTTTATTTTTATTTTTTGAAGTTGACCTTTAAGTTAGAGGGTCACCATGGGATTTTCAGCTTTCTTTTTTACTAAATTACATTTTCTCTTTTGTGGTTACTCAACAAGAAGGTTGAAAATGTGACCTGAGTGCTCCTCAATGAATTTATTTTTAAATAAAGAAAATTGAAGTCATAAATATTAAAGGTCTTAGAAAAATTTGAGATTGTCTTAAAATACTACAATTTTTACTTCTCTACTTCAGTTTTTCTTGTAAGTCACATAGAATAGACACATGAATTTATTGCAACTCATCTTTTTCTTCACTAACTTTCTTTGATAACTTCTTCAGCCTTCCATTTGGACTGCTATTTTTATGCAATTTCTTTGCTAAAGCATTTTCCTCCTCCCAGTTTCCCAAAGGAGAAAGAATACAAATTATCTTTTCTACAGTGTGCCTAAATACTACATTTATAGGTGTATAAAATTCTGCCTTTTTAAAATGAAAAAAATTATCCCTTCCCCATTACATTTATGGAGAATTTCTATATGAGAATCCAAATAAAGAGCAAATCTATGGTTATTTCTTCCTGATGGGCAGTTACTGGGCATAGATTTATAGGTATGTTGAGTATCTGTATCTCTTGGTTTAATCAGTATCAGCTATCCTGTTAATCTTCTCTACCCTTCATTTGTTTTCCAACAGGAATAAAAGCAAAAATAGTCAAATACAGATTTTCAGGTTGCTAACAGGTATGTTCTCTTTAAAAGACTTTTTACAGTTGATGTGCATGGGAGCATTTGTTAGATCCTTAGAAATTTTACAGATATAGTCCTATATCTGTAGGATATCAGTTCAGGAACACATCAGTTCATAAGTACTTTGTCTTTTTTAGTATTTACATGTTCAAGACAAGTTTCTGATGGATATCTTAGACCTAGGCCTGGATGTGAAATTGTCTAAGTTCAGGAATTTTACTCTAGAGAATTACAGAACTTTATAGAGTGATTTCATAGAATTTAAGTTATAAAAAGGTCTTGCTACAGGATGAAAACATGAAGTAATTCAATAATTTCCTTCATTTATTCCCTGGTAAATGCATTTGTGAATATGAAGATTTTCTTTGCTTCATTTGTACTTCATTTATACTAATTAACTAAAAATTATGAAAAGATGAGTTAACAAACACTATTGTTTTGAATTTGCTAGGTTGATCTGATAAGGAAAATATTTGGAAATTGCATATGCATGTTTGTGAGCATATGCACACAACTGAGAAGCGGTCAGCCACTATTAGTGAAATAAATGTCTGCTCCCCAGTAAATTTTGTCATTGTTATTCTGGGAATCACCTTTTGAAGGTTTCCAGGGGAAAATGTCATTCTCTGGCCATTGTCCATAGGTATTAACATAGAAATTGAAAGGTGACTTTTAGATTGCAGACTTCTACTTTGTTGCCATAGGCACTCTACAAATACAAATTTTAGTGATATCAGACCAGCCTTTGTTGATCAATAGTGGATAAATTGGTTATGGTGAAGGATCTTTATAAACAGATAAATGAAGTTGTTTGAATAACTTCTGGTTTTCAGGCACCAAGTTCTTTACAGTATACATGGGCAGAACATATATTTTTATAGTTATTCCCCCCCCCCCCTTTTATAAGGTTGTTCTTTCATTTTTGCATAAAACTACTAAAAAGTTCACCCACTGTGCCTCACTGAAGAAGTAATTTAGTAAAGTCCTTGCTAAGGTGCTACAGAGTCATTCTCTGCTGGCAGAATACTTAGTTTTCTGGTTGCTCTTTTCAAACTCATTTTCTTTCCCTGCTCTTACATGAGGCCACTACTTATCTTCATAGTGTCTCTCTGTGTCAGTGGTTGACTCATTCTGTGTACTAGCTGATGTAGCAGCTCTTTGACCTGAACTAACCCTTTTCCAACTATTCTTCACTTGCACCTTAGCTACTCTGACTTCTCATTCAAGTGATGATTATTCTTCTTCATGTTCCATGTAATGAAATATGATGCAGTACCAGTGTGCTATACTTTAAATGATTTAAAGAGGAGCCTGTAAATGAAACATAAATTGTGTGGGAGCTGAACTCTGAACTCAGCGTCTTGTCTAATCATAAACTGACCAACCTTCACGTCTGGTTCAAAACTTAAAACAGTGAAGAACTCTTGTTGCTTATTGCAAACAAGATATATGATGTTTTCCATGTGTTTGCATTTTAAATCTAAAGCTCAAATAAATGGAAAAATCAGTGTTGTCACGTATCTTTACAGGCACAAGATAACATGTCAAAAAGCTAAAAAGGGATGCCAGCTGACTAGGGAGCAGCATAGCTGGAGTTATTTTCTAAATTAACTACAGTTGTTAGGCATAGAAACTTCTTTCTTGAAGGTGACATTAAATATTTTGCCTTTTCAGCACAGAGGGAAGATTTTTTTTTTTCTTCTTTCATAATAAAAAGACTACAGACCATTATTTCAGCTTACTTAGGACTGAAACATTTGTATTAACTCAGTAAATGTCTTATCATGGGCTTTATGGGAACTAAATAAATTGATGATTCCACAGCTTAATGACTACAGCACGTTTCCACATCGATCCCACTCCATTCCTTATCCAAAAGGCTAGTTGCAAGTCAGAAAATTACTCCCCTTTTGTTTATTCCTCCCTTGTTTTGTTGTGGTAGGTACTATAAAAACAATACAAAAGATGGGCTCATTAAGAAGTTTGGGCTGTGCTTTTCCTGGCTGTTAGATGATAGTCTGGGGCATTAAAGAACAGAACTCCTTTATCTGCCACAATATATACCCACATCCAGAAAAGCAGTTTGGTATCATAGGATTCAAAGCCCTTAATTATATACATAGGTTCTGTATACTGGTATACATAGGAGTGCAGGTCAGATATACCTAAAATTCACCAAAATGAGTGCCAATTATTGATAGCTCACAGTGAGAAATCCTGAGGAGGTGTGTTTTCAGCATACCTCTTGGCTCCATGGAGTCCATCCACTGCTGGCAGTCACAGGCAGGTGTTAGGAGCATGTATGGGTCCCCTTTTCCTACACACCATCCCAGCATGTGGGATGGTAGAAATTATCCTGTATTCAGGTAAGTTGAGCCCACATATCATTTGGCTCTGATGTATTCACTAACCAGTGTGCCTGCAGGTACAAAGGCTACCATGGCTTCTCCTGATGAATATGTTCTACTTGTGAAAACTAAAGCTCAATGTAGACTTGGTACCTTAGTGGTTAGGGAACTCACCCAGACTTCAGGGGAGACTTTAATTTCATCTCCTCCTACAGTCAGTGCCTGATGTAAAAAAAAAATCATTACTTAAAATTGATTCCCAGGTGAATATGCTAGTGAAAAGGAAGAAATGTCATGTTTCTTCCGGGTCAAAGGGACATTTAATTAGTCTGAGGGGATTAATTTTAACAGAAAGGAATAGGGCAACATACTCTACAGTGAGGTATATCTGAGCAGTTTGAGCATTTCCCAGGGAAATGCAAGTTCACATCTCTTCAAAGAGGAAGAGAAACGTCTGTGCACTACCAATACCTTGATACCAATACCTCAAAATGCTTTGATTCTGGAGAGGAGGATGGAAGTGCATTTGTTATTTTCCCGGTAAGTTCTGAGGATGCCTGTTTGATTGAAATCTGCAAAACACAAAGGCAGAAAAATATTTCCTTTACCTAGGCTTTAAGATGTCCATCGAGAATGAGGAGATCTGTGTCCATGTGTTAGTCTTACTCTGGTAAAAGAACTGAAGCTTATGGTTGTCTAGGGTGCTAAGCAATAAGCCAGCAGGGTTTTGAAGACATTCACAGTACCAGGTGGAGTCCAGCCACTGTGGTTTAACACAACTGCAAGACTTGAGTCAGACTTAACCTGGGACATTCATTTTGCACTGGTTACATTAACAGCTATAATGTCTTTAACCATACTGTCCCCTTAGATCTGTACCTGGGGAAAGTCTGAAGATAACAGCATTGCTTTCTTGAGGAGGCCAAGGTAAAATAGAAGGTAAACCACAAAAATAGGAGAGGAAAAGATGAGATATTTACGATGTACACTAAAAAAACCAAACCCGCGGTGATGTTAACTAATGCAGCTCTAAAAATAAATGTTTTAGAAATAATTTGGTATGTATTGAATCCATGTATTATACTCTTTTACCTTTAGACTTGTGCAATGTGGACAGATAGTCAAAATCAGGTTTTATTTGGACCTGCATTTTAAACTGCATATATAGGTGCAATAAAAATACAAAATATCTGTCCCATATGAATTAAAGTTGCAGTTTTGCACTATGTGCACTTACAGGTGGATAGTAGTATCTGCTAACAACTGGGAACTCAAGTCAGAACAGTCTAGTTTCAATGTGAGCATCTGCTAAGACTCATTTCCCAAGAGATTCTGGAAGGATTTTGGCTTTTCTAGGTTTGGATAAGATCTAAGCAGCTCTGGAATAATGCTGATATCATGTATGTGAATGCCCAAATGTCCTGAAATCATTTTCCTCCATTGTTCTGACTTTTATTGAAAAAATCCTGCCCCCCCTTCTTTTTCCTGGAACTAATAAGTACCAATTATTCTCTGTTACTGAAAACAGAGAGGAGCAGAGAACTCTGCTTTCTATTGTTTTGTTTGTGGCTAAAATTTGTTGCTAGATTTTTACTCATACAGAACCAAGTGGCAATTTAAATGTTTCTTGTAATGATTCTAGGAGGATGGTTTGTCTTATCAAAGTTGATAATCACTAAAATTCCCCCTCCAAAAAATAAGCTTTTTGTACATAAAGAGTGAAGTCCTTGATTTAACTACTTCTGCTGTGGAAATTTGCCATAAGTTGTAGCATAGATAAGAGCTGTACCCGTTTGCTAGCTCTGTTAAGACAGACTAGATATAACTATACTTAAAATATGTTGCTTTCCAAAATGCAAACAAGATTTTATAATATTCTGGGGTATTGGAAAGATCTAGTCCAATATAAGATACCCAGTACTCCAGGTTTTGAAATCATCACCCTGGAATGGATGGAATGCCACTTACTTTGGTAGTTCCCAGCAGTCACTTTCAATATCAGACAACTGTCTAATGTAAACTAAATATTTATTTTCTGTAGTCCCAATATTAACACAGTTACCAAATTTAGAAACAAGTAAGTTACTGAGGATCATGAACTCTTTCTAACTTCATGAGTTCTGGATACTTCTCACAGTTAAAGTGATTCAGATCTAGAGACAAACTTCTCTTTCTGTATCCATTTTTTCCTTCAGATTGCATTATATTCACATCTTATCTGCCAGACTTCTCATCATTTGTAAGTTAATGATAATGTAACATTGCACTTAAGAAATGCTAGTGTCCCTTGGGTATGGCTAGCTGGAGCCATCTCCTGTTCAGGTAGTAAGCAGAGTGTGTTAATGAGGATCCTTGTTAACTTAAACTTGGGTTTTATTTAGTGCTTTGAAGTCCTTAATTTTGAACTTTCCTGGTGAGGATCCAAACCTTAGTGCATAGTCTTTTGTATATGAAACCCGTAATTCAGGTGAGTGTATATTATGGTTAAAAAAAATGTATACAGACTTTGGTTTCTATAGATTTATATCACAAATAAATACAGTTTTAAAACACAGGTAACCAATTTATGTATTCTTCAGATTTAATAGAAGGAGAATTAAAAAAATCTAATTTAGGTAAACATTTTTTTCAAGATACCTGATTTCTCCATTCACATTAAATTATCTGGATTTGGTTATGTAGTTTGTGCATTTGTTTGTCTTGTGTTCACTGTGGGAGAAAAAGATATTTAAGATGAACATTGAATTCTTTGTATTTTCTATCCAGTAAGAGGTGTGTCCAATTTATTTTACAGTCAAGGGCTGTTACTAAATTAGTAAATAAGATACTTTTTTAAACTTATGATCAGAGTGAAGAAATACATCAGAAATCTGAGCTAAGTAAATGTTTAATCAAAGAAACTGATGGAGAACAAGTATAGGTGTTGTCATGGAATCCTGCAGAAAATGAACTTTAGGTTCATTATGTTGACAAGAAAATTCCCTATGTACAGAATCTTTGTCCTTCTGGGCTGTTTCTTAACCATCTAATCTTACCCTGGAGCACAAAGAGGGTGACCAAACTTATTAGGTATATAGGAAGTACAAGCAAGGCAGGGGTACAGAAAATGCAACAAACTACCTATTGTCACAAAGCTGAGGGTAAAATGACTAGAAAGAAAATAGGATGAGCTCACACAAAGAAATCTCAGAACAGGTGACATATTTCCTAGGATTACTGTCTAGAGTTTATCAACAAAGATGCAGAGACACTGCAATTGTAGTGTTTTACCTTTATATTCAGGGTTTCCTGAAGTATAAGATAACTTTATACAGCACTGGTTTAGATGACTTCAGCTGTATTTCAGGGATCCATTCTGTCATACACCAAATCAATCTCTATGCATAGGGGATGGTTTTAAGGAATTAGAAGATTTTAATGTTGTATTTGAATTGCTTATGTTTACCAGATGACAATACAGTGGGTATAATGGCTATGCAAAATGTAAGTAAGATGGATCCAAGCCTCTTTAAATCATAAAATTTGTAGCAGAGATGGCACATCATCACTGCAAATACCATTCTGACTTGAGACTTGCTAGGAAATTGCTCTTACACTGCATGCAGCTAAAGACAACTGAAGGAATAGAATACACAATGATCCTTCCAATTAAATTATTTATCAGTTGTGCTTATGAATGAATCTTCAACTTGGATCAAGACAGCTGGAGTTCAGAATTTTAATAATTTTTCATGGTTTTGGCTTCCATCCCTTAATGCAAATAACTATTTCAAACTCACATTTTCATCTCCTCCCTTGTCTGTGGGAGTTAGGTAATTTTGACTCTACTACCATATACAGGGAGCACATAGTTGACGCTTGAAAGGAAAATTACTGTTTAAGGACCAGTCACCTCTGCACATCATCAGTTTCCTACCAGCAGTCTTAATGCAGTCTTATGTATCTATTGCAAAACTTGACTGGTGTTTGTAAAAATCTTCTGAGATTGTTGGGTTCAAGGTGATTTAGAACTACAAAGGAAACCCTGCACTTTTTTTTTTTCTTCATTTTACTTTAATGGTCAGGTATACAACTGTGGTCTCAGTTGAAATGATACAAGTTCTATTAGTTTTCTTTTCTATTATATTTGATAGACACTAGATTGCTTTCAAGAAGGGACAAGTAGAGATGATGATAACACAGAAATTTTGTAAACAAGATCCTGTTGTATGGGTTAACTTTCATTTGGGGGCTGTTGTGAAAGCATCCCAAGCACCACCTTGCTAACCACTCTGTATTGAAAGCCTGTACTGAGTGGGGAGGGGAAAAAAGAAAAAATTTGAACAATTATGTTTAGTATTTGCATAGCATTTTCACAGGAATGTTATAAGAGAGCACAGCAGCCATTTTGACTCTTTCACAAGGCCACCACTGCATCTGCTCAGCTATATATTTGCTAGAAAATGAAGTGCAGTTAAGAGACTACTGGCACTTTGCAGCTATTCTGTTTTGCTCATAGGTTTATGTGTTGTTAATTTGGAAACAAAGCTATTACACTTCAGAGGGTGTTATGTGTTTGATAAAGGAAACAACATGATAGATTAAAACACCCTCCTTTCAGGCACTGCAAATTGCCAAAGCAGTTGTATTTAAGCTCAGTGGGTCATTTATCTTCAAACTACACAGCTGACTTGGCACTTGGGTGGGTTGAGAAGTAAGTGCTTTTGACATTTAGCAGCCCAAGGCTTCTTTTCTCCTTGAGAGACTTGCATGTCAGCTACGTTAGGTTTTGTCTGCTGCTACTCTTTTGAAGCAGATGGTAAAATCTCACCTCAGCTGGGTGGTTGAGACCCTTGCAGCATTTAGCAAGGCTAACCAATTGAATTATAACTGATTGTGTCTGTGGGTATTGAGTAGCATATGATTTATGATTATAGTGTTTTAAATATAGTCTGTGGAAGGTACCAGAATGTAGCACTGAATGTATTTTGAAAAATCTAAAGGAAAAAACCAATTGCTCACAGAAAACAAAACAGAATAGTTTAGAATCAGATAAGGTCCCTTCTGTTACAAACAGCTCCATCATAAGCATTTTGTCTATTGTAGATGTGCCTCTGTGTATATTTAGTCTGCATGTTTAATCTTTATTATATCTTGAAATTATTTAAACATCAGATTTTCACAGAATGTAGCTCTTCATTGTAAGTCATGCAGTTTAGGAAGCGCAGATTTCAAAGCTGGAGTCGGTATAGATGCTGAAGTGATAAACCCGAAATAGCAGAGTACATTCAATGAGGTTATTGCATCGGCACCTCAGCAAGCACTTCTGTTCAGTTAGGCATAAAGCCTGAGGGTAAAGTAACAACCATTGTAGGATCAGCAGTTCTATTTTTAGACCACTCTTTTCCAAACCTCATCCGCTTACAACACAGTATTTGCTAAATTGGAAATAATACATCCCAAACAATCTGAATAACTAGAGATCATGAGTGTTCATGCTGCAACACAGCAGCAATATATATGCATCTTTCTTAAAAGAATATCCATTAAAATGAAGTGAAAATGTGTTTATTAATAATTAATGTCTACAGATAAATGCCTAGCAATGGATATCTTATTTTCAACTGTTTAGTAATCCTGCTTAATTATGCCTAAGCTGAAACTGGGAAATGTAGAGAAAAGTGATTAAAAGAAGCTGAGAATTTGCTGCAAGGTGCTATTGTGACTATGAGAAGAAAGCTGCTAGTCCTTCAATAAAGATTGTTTAGTAGTATACAAAATCTAATCCAAGGTGTACCTTGCAAATGACATTTTTAGTTGAATGATCTACATTTCCTTTGCATTGGCAGAAGGCAGATGAGGAATATAGTGAATGTTTTACTGAAAATAACATAGAGGACAAGTGTAGCCATTTTTAGTTCATAAACCATCAGTGAATGTGTTGAAATATGTGTTCAGTTTTTCTGAACACTCTGATGAAATGTGCTTGTTAGGTAGCAAGCTTCTCAGGGAACATGCTGTATGTGCTTGCATAGCATAAAACGGGCATTACCAGAAGATTTTTTTTCTGCAATCCAGTATTTACTATGTTATTCATGAGTGTTCACTATTTCCACCATGGCTTTAATACTGCATGTTATCTTCTTATTGCTTCCATTTCCTTCTGGGATAACTGAAGCTTCCCAAATCTAAAACTTCTAAGAATGTTTTGGGAATGTGGAGTTCTTTAAGTGTATTTTGTGAAGTCTGCTATCAATTTAGCTATATTCATTGATACTTGCTCACATGAACATTTTTGTGTAAGTATGCAACCAAGTGTTCAGAAAAGTGTGTGGTTTACAGGTGTAAGTAAAGCAAACTCGAAATGTCAGCAGTACTTTTGGCAATACTTTATCTCCAACTATGTATTCTTCTTTGACAACATGCTTAAATGTGTTGTTTTCCTGACGGTAAAGAAAGCAGGCAAATGCACATGCCTTGCTTAGCATGTTATTCACATTCTTTAAATGCATACACATACCTTATGGGGGCACTTATATTTCTCTTTTTGGAACAGACAGCAAAATTGTCACTTTTTAAAAATGAGAGCTCAAAAATTGTAATGTACCACAAACAGAGCAAAGGAGAAAATAGATAGGCAGCTTTTGCTCTCAAACCAGCCTCCCCAGAAAATTCTCTGTCCACCTGAGGAGGCACAAACTCCTTTCTGACCTCAGCTTAGCACTCCGTTTCACCCTGAATGTGTGAGGAATGTGCTCCCCCAGGCAACCAATTTCTTGCTGCTGGAAGAAGCATAGATGTTTCCAGCCAAGATCTCATTTGTAGTTATGTCCTGCCTGCGATCCTTTGCAGCAGGAGCCGGCCTGAGATGCATATACAGACCTGGGGTCCTCATAATGGTGATGGCAGTTCAGTTTTTGATTATGATCTTCTAGGAATATTGGGGAAAACTCAAAGATCCCCAAAGGATGTTCTGTACTACAGCATCTCACAATCTGTGCTTAAGCTTAAATCACATTGTATAAACAAGTGCGAGCTATTTACAGTGCTCAAAGAAATACATTTTGTGGTTGCTTTTAACCAAATGTTTTCTCTAAAAGGCAGTTTGCCTGTTAAAGGGCATGAGCAAAGACTGTTTAAAAGTAACAGAACATACTTGCTCAGATTTCTATAGTGCTAAGCAGCCCTTCCTGTGAAGTACCATTTGAGAATGGAGATACTGAACTGTTCCTATCATTCCTCCAACTTCTTGGTTTCAGAGCAGCATTACAAATGCCATTGCAAGAGATAATTTTTAAAATGAAAAACAGAGGCAGCCCCACATCAGTATTTTAGAGAAGATGAAATGCCATTGAAAAATGGAATTTGGATTAATTTTCACCAGGTGGGGACAAGCAAGACTTCAGAAGTCCTTTTGTAGCATCCAAAGGAATAACACAGAATATTCTGATTTTAAGTAAAGGGTCTTAAAGAGCTAGATTTATACAGATGGCAAGTCATGGGTGTTATAGGCAGCTGGAAGTCAGAATTTTTTGTTGTGCCACTGTATTCTGCATCAAGAATGAGATAACTCTATGGTAATGATAAAAAGCTTTTTTAGGCACCAATTCAATGACCTGTATATATACACACATATACATATAAAGCTTATAGAGCCATGGAATTATTTTTATTTGTCCCATTTTATTGGTTATGTTTCTCCTAAGTCCTGATTAGTTTCAAAAAATAAACAACACTGTAGTCTTTTATTTGTTATTGTTTTGTTTCCTTGAGAAAGTTAAATTTTCATTATCACTTGTTAATGTTGTTTTTTTTGGGGGGTTTCAATTTTTTCAATTCAGTAAAGCTGAATCTAGTGCAAGCTTCTTCAGACATGAAAAAACCTGCCCTGAAAACACGGTGGCTGTAGGTACGCTGCTCTTGGTACGATCTTGTCTGTGATGTCAGGCTCTCAAGGCTGTTGAAGCACACATGCTTTTCCTGCAGATAGTAGTACAGGTGGCTGCTGTATAGTATGTCCATTGTCCCATAACTCTGTATTTTGCATGCAGCATTTCAGCCTCCCTGGTAGTGGGTGCACAAATCAGCATGCTGTAAGGTCAAAGTCTGAGCTAAGCCCTCTTTGCTCTTGCTACCATGCTGCTCATGGCTCTGAGCGGATTAGAACAAATAAACTCTCTCATGGGCATCATCACTCCATGAGATGGGGGAAGACTGGGCAGAGCTTGAGCTCTACATTACCCTTCATGATGCAGAGGGAGGGGATGTCCTTCTGTGACCTTCTGCTCTTAACCTCTTGCAAATATAACTGAAAATTTTCCTTATTCCAGGCTCTCATTTCTTGACCTGTGGTTTTGTCAGTGTGAGGAGAGTACCTGTTGCATCCATGGAAAGTAAAGTAGAGTGGCTGTGATACTTATAGGAGATATTCAGAGAGGATAGTGGACAATGACTGACACCTCTTCTAGTGCTAAATGAGGAACCACAGGAAAAAAATAAAACAAAAACAAGCCCCCTATTCATTTCAGCAGGGAGAGAAACATGTCTCAAGCTAACAGGGAAATAGTTCTTACAAGCAGAATTTGAACACAAACTAAAACCAGACTCATGTTTACATTAATCAGACATTTAGGATATTATTCCTACTAACTCTTCTTCCCTACATGTTTTATACCAGAGTACAGTCTGGTAAGAAAGAAAGAAATAACACTTTTTTTAATTGTAAGGAATTGTGCAATCAGGTAGCACATTATGTAATAGTTACAATGTTACGTGATAAAGTACATAATTTCTTATGACTTCTACACATCATCTAGTGATTTACTTTTTTTGTCTCCTTCAGCTCCTAAATATCTTCTAAATTTTCAGTAAAACTATCTGTCGTCTGTATCTCTTTCTTCTGTATTACTCTTCTAGAATTTTTTCTTTTTCTGTATTTTACTGGAATCGGTTCATGCTGTTTGTCACCCCTGCTCAGATGCTTGGTTTGACAAAATAGCCTTGCTTAAGCGTAAGTTAAAGGGCTTAACTGATGTTTTTAAAGACTTCTGGAGGATATTGTAACCAAAGTGTCCGTTTTAGTGTGATAACTAAAGTAACAGTTACTAGAGTAACAGAGACATTTGTACTTTAATTGAAGCACATTTCTCATTTAAGGAACGTGAAGAAATAGATGTGAACATCCTCAGGCATAGAAGTGCATCAGCATTATTATGCTAGTGAATGTATAAATTTTGTCCCTTTAAAGCATGTCAGAGTTTGAGTCTGTCTGGTATCTAATTAATGCAAAGCATAGACTCAAAATCAAGATGCAGTGAAGAAATATCAGAACCATTTTGTGCTTGATACTTAAAAGGAAACCAGCTGGATCATTCAGACTTGGAGCTTGTCTGGGACACAGCACTGTTCACGGCAGGAGTCCAGAGATAGTCTGCTCCTCAGTCTCACAGGGAAGACAAATTTATGTTTAGCTATAGTAGTTCTCTCTTGCATTACCCGACTCTGCCATTTAGTTACAAAGCACAGAAAACGCAGTTGAGACCCTATGAAATCTCCTCTTCATGAGCAAGAAGGGCAATGTCTGTTATTTTCCTGCAAAGAGTCTTGCCACTTTTTCCTTTCCCCAGTAAAAGAGAGAAGAACATAATCTCTAGAATGTGTTTCAGTAATTAGCTATTCAATGGAAAATTTTTCTTAGTGTACAACCTAAGTCTTCCTTGCTGCACTTGAATCCAGTGCTTGCTTGTTTGTACATTATTCCTCTCTTTTTACAGCTACCTTTTACTCTTCTGAAAACTGTTAGCTTGCTAATAGAGCCATGGAAGATAAGGGAGGTACTGTAAGGTATTCTCCACACGCAGACAGGATGACAAAGGAAGAGAGAGAAAGGACAAGCAGAATACAAGGGGGAGCTTCTGTGATACATGTAGCCAGTTTATATCTTTAAAACTTTTCTTTGTAGAAGAGGTATTGGCTAGTACCTGACAGCTTCTCTCAGTTGGCAGTGGGGTTTTCTGAAAGGTCTAGACAGGTACTGCTAGGAGCTGGCAGATTATATTTAGTATTCTGCTTGAAAGAATCACTTGTAAAAAGCAAGCCTCTTGAGTTTGGTGGTAGGGAACAAACAACATAAACATCAAAGGTTAGGGTTAGGTCTAGAATTAGGGTTTGCCTTGGAATGCCACGAAAGATGAACTGCAGTTACTGCTGGGTTCCCTTAAATTTGCATCCCTAATATTACAGCTAGTTCTGCAAGGGGAAAGGCGAAGCTGTCACAATTTATTTGGTAGATACCAGGAGCTCTAAATTAGGGATATAGTAATGTTTAGAAATAGAGGGAAGGTAGAACTGTAGTGTAGTTAGGCTTGCTAACTTGTGTTAAAGGAACTAAAACTTGATGGATTAAGTCCAATACTATCATTATAATCCTAGATTAAGATAAAAAAATCCCAGAATACTTCTTTGGAAATTAATGATGTGTAGCAATCTTTTACTTTAGTGTTAATTATTTCTAGTTAAGGGCTAGAAATGAGGTTAAAATGAAGGTATAAAAAATCAAGGGGGTGCTGATCTGTAATTACTGCTGTGTTTGGAAAGGCTTGGAAGGTAATGACACTCTTTGGCCAATTCTGTTTCCAAAAATAAAACCTATTGCTGAACATGAAGGCTTGGATTTGCATGAGAAAAGTGCACTACCAGAGACCACAACATAGTATGTTCCTCAGTGTCCCAAAGCAGTCAATCTGACAGGGCCAATCTAAAGCTTAGCTAATTTAAATAAAGACAGCACTGATTACAACTAGGCCTTCCTGAATTTTGGAGTCCTAACCCTGACTTTAGCCATGAATTTGTACTAGCACAAGTGATGGCCACTACATGAAACTTACTACAGAATCCTAGCTCTTTACATTTGCATACATTGTTATGGAAATGAAATGTCTGAGCAGCTCCTGTTATTGTGGGATTTAGACATGTTTATTGACCTAGGCTTATGACTGGTTCCTTTAGGATCTAGAGGAACACAATTAATTGGATATTTCCAAGGTATTTTTCCTGGATTCCAACATGTATACAAGATTAGGTTTCTAATGGTGTTGTGGTTGCAAGGGTTAGGTTTTGGTTTGGATTCTGAAATGCAGAAAGTTCCAAGATGTAGTCAGTTCTAGGCTTAGAAATGTTCAGTAACGTAATCTGTAGGTTTTGTACACAAAAGGAAGTAACATGCCAAGTGCCTTTCCATCCCTTCCATTATATTGTACCTGAGGTAAATCTAGAGTTCAGGATAATGATTCCCAAGAGATCAGGATTAATTTAAATATTGTGGTTAGAAAAAATGTTCTATCATTTGGGAACCACAGCTTTTGAGATAGTAAGTGTACAGTCCATATCAACAATTTGGGGTGGGACACAGTTTAAGATTAAAGTGCCTGAATTTAGGCATTTAAGTATATGTGACTGCTTGTGGGTAAGCTGTCTAACCTCCTTTCACAGTCAATAGAGATCTGGTTAATAAATTATTAATCTGAGACCTAATCCATAGTGAATAGTCTCTGAAGTGGTTAAAATTCTCAGAAGCAAGGGACCCCTTCATTCATTTAGGTTTAGGATTTGATTCATGTATGGATAGTGATGGGATACAATCATTACATAATTTAATCTTAGTTTGTTCACCTAGTTCAAAATTGAGCTGCTACTTTAGTTGACCATCAGAACTTCTTTCCTTGTGATTTCTAAAGCTATAACCTGTGCTCGCTGTTAAGATAACTCAGTGTGTCAGGCACCTAATGCAAATAGCACTCGAACTAGGTTAGCAATATTTTTTCAAATCACAGGCTGACTACTATTCTGCTCTCCCTGTATGCATGAACTAATTTCAAACCTTAATTCTAATAATTAACTTAACATTAGGCTGCAAGAGGTAGACAATCACTATGTTTTTATAGACCCTAACAGAGGCAAGGCTAAAAATAGGTTGACAAACCTATTTACATTGGAATTAATTGTATATTTGTTCTCTCTGAAATTCTAAACCTGAGGCTCTAATCCCAGTCTTCTTCCTGACAGCAATAGGCTGTTGCTACCAAATCTTTCTATGCTCTCTTAGCTCCTAACAGGACCACTCCCAAAAATAAGCTGTAGAACCTTTAGAAACACAGCAGATGAGCCCTCCATTGACTTCCAAAGACTAATTCTAATCTCCAAGTTTGCCTCTTTAGGCAACTTTTTTAGGGGTGTGGATTGTTCATACAGGATCTTGAGAGTACATGAAGTCTAAATCAGCAGACTTCTATAGCAGAAAATGTAACAATGTCCAAGGCCCTAATCAGAGAATGCATTTGGCCATAATTTCCTGAGTTTGTATACCCTAAATTTAACATAAGCTAAAACTCCAATGCACCACTCTGCTAGAGACCAAAATTCAATATGTTCATTTAAGCCCCAGTGGAACTAGATACAGCCAGTCTTTCTGATATCAATATTGTCCACAACTCCTAACTCCCTTTATTTCCAAGCACACGGCCCTGGTTTGCACCTTAAAGAACATGACATTGCTGGCTAAAACTCAGCATTTTCCCTTAATTGTCTAAGGAATCAACTCTGACTCTGGACTGGTAAACCTGCTTAAAGTTATCTCCTTAACTCTAGTTTGCAAGCCTGTATTGAAACCTTAACTTTCATATTGATTCCAGCAGTAATCTTATGTTTAACTGCAAACTGACCAAAACACTTTCTAATCCTGTCATAAATTTAGGTCAGCTAACTTTTCCCAAATCACTATTAAGAATGGATCATGAGGCCCTCCCTATTCAAACTCCTAACTGATGATATTTCCAACCCTACTTTCCACTATAGACTCCAGACAGGAATCTTCTCTAAAAATGTTAAGTGTCATAACCCAAAAATAAATGCTGTATATAAACCCCTTATTCTGTTTCCAGTCCTATACAAATGCTCTTCACACACTTCATGATCAAGATATTCCTCTGTTCCCTTGAAAAGCTAGTCTGCACTTTATGGATCACTATTTGGACTTGTGCCTATTTGCACAAGTACCCTTTCTGAAGGGGCTGATGAAGGATCTGAAGTAATTGTGTTCCCTGTTAAGTAGAGAGGAGGAGCAGCAGTTCCAGTCAGTGAAAGCTGCAGAGCTATGTGCTCTTTATCTGCATCAAATGCTTTAGATGCACTGTATCAGTCAAAGATGTCAGAATGACATCTTTACTTCTGCTAGTAAATTTGCACCTGAGGGCTAACCCTTAATTGTATGGAGTGCATAGCAGGGGAGATAACAATAAGACTATGCTAGAAAATAGGTGCATTTATATGAATAAGAGTCCATTTGAGAACTCTTTCCTCCATGTGCAAAACAGATCATGCTCAAAACCAGATCTATAAGATAAAAAAGCTGTTAAGCCATGCTGTGGGTCTGTATAAAGAACATAATTATCAAACCAGTAAATAAAGGCTTCTTACAAAGCAATACAAATTTCTCTCTTATTGTGATTCTTAATAGCAAAAAAGGTAACCTGTATGCCTCCTGGAAAAGTTAATATTCTTCATAGTAGCCCACATGGCACTGTGTTTTGGCTTTGGAATTGTGTCTAAAATGGTATTGATAACACAGCAATACTTTGGCTACTGGTGAACAGTGATTAGACAGCATCAAGGCTCTCTCTTTTTACCACTCTACACTTCTTTCTTCCCTCACTCCAATCAAGTAGGCTGGAGATGGGCAAGAAGAGAGGGAGCATAGCTAGGACAGCTGACCCAAACTGTCCAGAGCATTAACCTATACCTCATAGCACCATGGACAGTAATAAAACTGAGGTAGAAAGGAGGCAGTTGTATTCCAATATGGTCATTGCTCATGCCTGGGCATCAGTCTGACTGTGGAAGGTGGTGAGTGATTGCTTTTGCAGACTTGTTTTGTTTCCCCCCCCCCCCCTTCCATTACCTCTTGAACATTCTTTACCCTGACCCCCAAGTTTTCTTCCTTTTGGTTTTTCTGTTCTCTTCCCTGTCATGCTGAGGAGAGAGGAATGAGAGAGCAGGTACTTGGCTGATGGCTGGGGCCAACCCACCACACTATGGTAAGGGGAGGCTGATAATGTGATCAGCCAAGCATGAAATAATGACTCCTTATATTAGTAAGTTTTAAGTATTGTCATTTCAGATTACACTGGTAGACCTACACTGTGGCTTGCCTGTATTTCATAAACTTCTTAATAAATGCATGAGTACCCTGTCTGTGGCATCAGCATCTTTTGCAAAACTCTATTCTACCATGAATATTTCTATCAAAAGTTATCTGGCAGCTGGATAATTTTTGCAGTCCAGGAGGCTAAGACATGAAGAGCATAAAGTATAATTGGTTTTCATGGTAAAACTTGGTATAGATTCTTACTCACTGTATCCGTTTTCCAAATGTAGTTAATTATTTATACAAATTTTAGGGTTGTAGATAAAGTTCTACTGGATTAACCTCCAGGGCTATGCAAAAAACCAAACGTGTGGGTATTATATATGCATATAGCTCAGGATCTCAGTTGAAAGAATTTAAAATTAGACTTATTCCACAATGTTTCAATGACAATCATTCCTATTGATGGTGAAATTGATAAAAAGAAACTGGTGGATAGAAACTGTAAGGATCAAAAATATTGTAATGCTTTATTCTTTTTGATTTCAGCCCTCAGTACTTTATCACTAAGCTTCCCTCTTCCATCCTTTTTTGATTTCAGGATTCACTGCTTTATCACTAAGCTTTTCTTCTTTTCTCACCCCACTTAGGCTACTTGATAAACAAAGGTGAGGAATTTTAATGGCATTTACCTTGTTTTGTTATTCCAATCGAGCCATGCTTTCTGTAAGGTCCTTAATAGGATAGGTACGATTGGTTTCATACCACCACATAAGGGAGAATTCATAGTAATTTAAGAACAATTTTGTAACAAGCTCTACAGAATGACTTATTCATACTCAGTCTTGATATTTAATATTATTATTTGTTAAAGAATGAATGTTTCTGGATAGGTTTTTAAATTTCTCAGGAATAGATGTCTGGGCTATGTTATCTCAGAATTTAATGACATTGTTCAGCAATTATGTTCATAGAATTGCCCCTCTGAGCTCACGTGGTAGTGAATGCTCCATAAAATTTTCAAAATTGACAGCCATGTAATTACAAACCTTCCAGCAAAGAAACAAAACAAAAGGTAGCATTTACAGATAACCTCACTGTATCACTGAAATGTGCAGGAGGAGTTCCAGTTCTAAAAGCTTTTAATTTAACTTTAAATTCAACTAATCCTTTAAATTATGCCTCCAGGAAAGGAAGTTTGCAAACTGTCAAAGACAGAATAACATCATCTTAGATACAATAAGACATAATCAGGTAGTGAGGGCACAGTGCTGTTCCTGAAAATATTAATACTTGCTAATGAAGACCCTGTTGCATGATTTCAAGCTTGGTAGAAGTAGTGTAAAATTAACTCGCCCTCATATTGCAATCATGTAAGTATTACAGGTGTATCTTTGGTTCATCACTTGTCAGGGTAAAATAATATGCCCTTTTCTGAGCTTTGTTGGGGTGGCAGATTTTTCTGTGCTATGACATTGCTGTCAATGTCATGACTAAGCAGTGGCAGCAGTTGTAAGCATGCAGATCTACATTTAAACATGCAGTCAACATTGAGACACAGTTTCATGGCTCAGTCTTTCCACCTGCATAGTTAGACTACTTAGATGACCTTCTGTGCAAACTAGAAATTGATGTCCTCATTGCTATAAAAGCCTTCATAACAAAGCATAAACATTCTTCCATTTCAACCTAATACTGGTTACAGAAGGGCCAATTCTATGGGCAAGCAACATGTATACAGAATGTATTGACACTCATTTGTCCAGAGGTATAAAATTAGTTTCAGAAATACTGAAGATAGCAGGGAATGTGGAACACTGCAACAGGCCGCCCAGGGAGGTAGTTGAGGCCCCATCCCTGGAGATGTTCAAGGTGAGGCTTGACGAGGCTCTTAACTAAACTGATCTAGTTGAGGATGTCCTTGCTCACTGCAGGGGTGTCAGACTAGATGACCTTTAGAAGTCCCTTCTGGCTCAAACCATTCTATGAAATATCTGTCTCCCAATATTCATACATTACACCATCATCTCTGCTTGAAAAGCTGCAATGTTGTGAAAATACAAGCATGTGGTAAATTTTTGCATACATCAAAACTTCTGGAATATATAGAGAGGCCAACTCTAAGGCAATACTTTAAACTATTTAGGCAGAGCACGCTAGCCCAAAGAGAAAACATCATCGCAGACCGGAAAAACCTTGAAAGATTAATCACTGTGGTTTATGAATTGCTCTAAATTGCATCAAACCATGACATAGGCACTGCAGTCACCTACTATGCAAATGGAAAATGAGAATCAAGTTAAAGACAACACTGACACAAAAGACTGTGTAAGTAAACCAAAGTTTATAAACCCATCTGTGCTTCAAACACTAATCTGCAAAACCATTACTTGCAATATTTCTCTTAATAAGCATATCCTTTCATTTTCCTTTTTCTTCTGCTGTTAGCTCATGCATTAAATGATGGTTAGGAAGAAAATGACAATGTTTAATAGCACTACTGACAGTGTGCTGTTCTCTAGTTCATCTATTCATGTCTGCATATAAAAGAGAGCAAACCAACAGACACATCAGTTTTAAGGAGAACAGAAAAAGTACTCTATCTCTTCAAGTGCTTGTAAAGAGGACTCGCATGCATGTTAATGTGATGGCTATCTCTTCTAAAAAGCAAGTGAATTCTGTGTTTACAGAAGTGAAAGACATCCTCTGAAAGGCTGAATTTGAACTCAGATCCAGAAAAAGTAAGTAACCTGTGAGATTCTGTAGGCCTAAGATGCCTGCCCTCTAATCTTTTATTTCTGATTTTATCCTTTGTAGAAATCATGATGCATGTGAGGTTGTCTTTTTTTTTTTTTTTTTTTTTGTAAGTTACATGCACAGGAACTGGAACAATACCAGCTCTTTGCAACTTTAAAATTTAAAATAGAATTTACAGAAGAGAGTGGAGAGAGCAAAAGTGTACCCAAAGTTGTGATGTGCTTGATCACACAGGTTTGAAGTGATGCAAAGTTTTCTGAAATTTTTACATAAATGAGTGAATTTTTCTGGAACACTTTGCTACAAGTGCATACATTTCTTGAAGCAGAACTCAGTTCTAGTTACACTCAGAAATCTAGATTCCTGTTTTTAGACAATTTTCTTACCTCTCCATCTTATATCTCCATTGAGGCAGGTCAATGGGATTCATGAATTACATGGAGAAGTAACTTCTATTACCATTACAGAATGCTAGCAAAAATTTATAGGAAAGGTTTGTTTTGACATATGGAAAGAGGTCTTCATTATGTATTCATCATTAATCATCTTCTCTCTTTGTGTGAAATTTCTGGCTAAGCTCAAAGCAAGTATACATTCAAAATATTGTTGCACTGACAATTTTTCTGTCTTCTGTAGTAAAGTTCATGTGCCCAAGATATATAGCTATCTTTTAAACTTTAACAAATGCTTTTTATATTTGCTTATTTACACACACACACACACACACACACACACACCCCCCAGCTTTACAGACTTCTGTCACTCTTATGATATAACTGGCAAATTGAAGAAATTGTGAATTTCCTATTTTTTTAATTTATTTTTTTTAATAAGTCCAGCCACTCATGCAAGCTGTGAGGCAAAAATAACATGTAAATTTAAATCCTGGCTTCATAAGTGAGGCAAAAATAACATGTAAATTTAAATCCTGGCTTCATAAGTGCAACTAGTGAAATTGATACAAATCCAACACCATACGTACTCAAAGGCTTCATTGGAATTGCATGTCTCACTCTTGTCTTCTTTTTTTTTCTGGATCATAGCATTATAGATGGACTAAATCACAGTGGTAGTGTTCCTGTCAGAACTGTAACCAGTTTGCAAATGCTTGTAGTGATGCTGGGCTCATTGTGATGAAATGTCAAACAAATCTCAACAACAGTTCTCACAATGGAGAAATGTCTTTCAACCAAGCTTTTAGGCAAATGTTACTTCAGTCTTTCATGAATCTTCATTGCTTAAAAGCCTGTGTCATTTTGAAGCTTGCTCTGCAATGTGTCAGTGTGTTTTAAAGAGTTTATTCCTTAAATCTGTGGAAGTTTAAAACCAAAGTAACTGAACAATCCCCCCCCCCCCCCCCTTTTTTTTTCTTTTTCTCCGCAGACTTCACTGAACTTAATTAAGCAAATGACAGAGTTTTCTAATTGGAAATGGCAATGTAAAATTTACAAAGGCAATCCAAAGGAATTAAGCACAAAATCACCACATTAAAATGCTAGCTTGTAGATGTATTGTTAGCTGCCCTACTACCATGGAAATTAATGTAGAAATCCTAAACACAAAGATAGCTAACTTTCTACCTTATATAATTTAGTATATAAATAAGCTCTTTTGGCCAAAATCAATTATCGCCTAAGCCATTTTAGATGAAAATAAAGGGAAAATTTGAATTATACAGCACACATTTAGCAGGTCAATATTTAGCACTATGTTGAACCCTTAACATCATGCTACAAACATCTTATTTAAAATTTAGAATATCTTAAATTGTCTTCTCTCCCTTTCTCCTTTCATGTCCTCTCCATCACTTAGCACAGTGATACATGTTTACCTTTTCTGTGCCTCTCCCTTGAAAGAACTTCTTGTCTGTCACCTGCTTCTCACATGAGTTTTTCGAGACATAAATTTGCAATTTGTTTCACTAGACTGCAAAGTCCCCTCAATTTGGCTCAATCAAGAATTCATGATAAAAGTGAAATTCAAAAGGGAAAAAAACTTTCAAAATTTCCAAGGTCAGATGCCAGCATGTGCTGCTTCAGAAGTGTTTCTTTTGAATGGCTAACAGGGATTTTGGTAGAACTGCAGATTAACTTTTGCTGCATGATATCATTTTAATATTTATTTTGTTTTTATATTTCTTCGGTCACATAATTTTTATGAATTTGATAAAACTCCTTGAAAGCTAGTTCTTCCGCCACTTCTCTGAAATCCTAGCCATGTGTCTCAGTAACCAGTAGTATTTTAACCACAACATCGGACTAATATTAAATGTCATCCTGCATAATTCATATTGTCCTAGGTGCTTGAGGCAAAAGGTTTTCGAGGCAATATTAGTAGCGTTAATAGAAAATTTTTGGTTTCCATTCTTTTATTTATATAGAGAACCAAATTCCTCTGGAGTTCATTAGTCAACCCTTAATGTAAATGCTTACGTAGAGTAACAGAAGAAAAATCTGCTCCTCATTGAACAGAAAGACTAACAATGTCCTAGACAGGAGAGCCAAGTATGCAGTTATTTACCACACCATATGTACATTTGTGAAGAAAATAACAATACAAAATTGCTCTTGTGTTATGCTGAAGGCCTGGATTACTCATGAACTTCTGCTTAGCAGAAGTCCTCCTCTGGAGGCCTGCATAATGTTGGCTGCAGACAGCAATCTGGCTACCTCCAACATTCTGCTAGTCTCAAATAAAAGCATTTAAAGAAACTATACACATTGGTCTTAAATAAGTAGTTCCAGGCAGATATCTCAGGGTGAAGGTATTAGAAGAACAGAAGACAAATGGACGTGTCTAGATGGCATTGTATACTAAACAACAGAAGTTTTTGGTAATTGTCTTAACTACATTGCTAGCCAGACCCAAAAGCACAATAGTGAGAGGATATTAGCTGTAGACTATAATTTAATGCAGAAGCTCAGTAATTTTCCAGAAACCTTCCACGACTCAGAAGTTGGACTAGATAATTGTTACATCATTAAAGGAAAGTTTTGTTTATTTCAAGGTTACTTTTTTGGTGTAATAAGGAACGAAATCTGGGCAAAGTTGAAGCCTATTCTAGAGAAATCACATATTTCCAATGGTAGTTTGAAAATTAAAGTTCTCCATAACTCCAAGATAATTAAGAGAATAATTAAGAGAATATTGTAGTTATTTAAACAGTGAGGAGTATGGAGTAAGGCAGCCAGTTTCTGTGACCCACATATTTAAGATATTTAAAAAGAAATATAATGCATTATTCTATCTCAAGGTCTGGTTGTCCACAAATTCACCTCTTTGTAGCTATTTGTCCACATGAAGAGGGATTGTCAAATGGAATTTGTGATGACAGAAGGCAGCAGATATTAATTTAATAAGTTTTTCTATTTACCATGCATAGGAAACACAGTTTTTGCAATTCAGTACATTTGTTCTTCAGATTTCTGTCAAAAAAATGAAGACATCATGAAGGCAGTTGTTCTTGTTTTTTTTCCAGATTTTATTTCTCACTTTCCCTAGTGAAGGCTGGGGACCAGGTTTTCACTCTGCTTTAGAAAAGGACAAGAAAGTAGGACTCAACTTTTGCCTGCTTTCCTGAGAAGCAGCCAAAACTATGAGGCTCTTTTGCAATGCTTGTCATATTGATTCAGTTATCACTTCCTGGGCCATGCTGTGGGCTTAACAATGGAGCTATACAGCTTTGATTTTCACCAGCTCAGCTGGCTCAATGTTTTTGGTGACTTCAGCACAGTCACAAACAAGGCCACAAGTAAATTCACTGTTCTAGCTCTCCTAGGAAAGCTCTTCTGCCTGGAACTACTGCAGTATGTAGTGCAAAAGCTTTGTCCTTTCTTATGCCATCTGGGAATTCCCAAATGCTGACTAACCTTGCAGCTGCCTACATACAGCAGATGTAAAATCCTCCTATATCCAGCTAGGAGAAAATGGGAATTTAACTAGAAGCAAGAATTTTAGGCCTTTAATTTGTTTGTTCTTGTAGATATTGACTGTGTGGTTCAGCTCTGATCGTATTTTGGAAAAACAAATTGAACTTCCTGGGTAATATTCAGGCCATATTTGTACTTCAGAAATTTTGAATTTGTGTTTTTCTGTCCCATGGGCCAGATTATCTTACCACTTTCCAGCAAATCAGCCAATTTGGGCTGATTGTATTGAATATGAAGATTATCTGAGAACAATCGTGTTTTTATTCTTTCCTTTGGCTGGGTACAACTGGATAAACTATATTTATACCTGATAAAGATGGGAAACAGAAGAGAGTTCTAGTACACTATGTTCAGGTCCTAAGAAATCATTCTAAATTAGAACAGCTCTAAAGCTTCCCTAGGTTATGTTCAGGACAGCTTTAAGTAGCAAACTAAACTATGTGCAATAAAGCATTTATACATTTCACTTTCAGTGAGGAGAAGGTTGAGGTGCTTAATGCCTGCTTTGCCTCAGTCTTCAGTAGTGGAACGAGCTATATCCTGGACATCCAGCCTCATAAGCTGGGAGACACAGAGGGAAAGCAGAATGAGGTTATCATGATTAAAGAGGAGGTGGTCAGGGACCTTCTACGCCACTTGGATGCACACAAATCTATGGGAGCAGATGGGTTACACCCAAGGGTGCTGAAAAAGCTGGTGGATGTGCTCACCAAGCCACTTTCCATTATTTATCTGAAGTCCTGGCTAACTGGGGAGGTCCCAATGGACTGGAGGTTAGCAAATGTGACCCCCATCTACAAGAAAGGGAGAAAGGAGTATCCAAGTAACTATAGACCTGTCAGTCTGACCTCTGTACCAGGGAAGGTCATGGAACAGATCATCTTGAGTGCTCCTACAAGTTGTATAGAGGGCAACCAGCCAATCAGGGCAAGTCAGCATGGGTTTAGGAAAGGCAGATCTTGCCTGATGAACCTGATCTCCTTCTATGACAAAATGACCCAACTATTGGATGAGGGAGAATCTGTGGATGTGGTCTACCTGGATTTCCAGAAGGCTTTTGACACTGTTCCCCATAGATTTCTAATGGAAAAACTGTCTGCTCATGACCTGGATGAGAATACGATCTGCTGGATCAAGCACTGGCTGGACGGACGGGCCCAAAGAGTAGTGGTCAATGGTACTAAATCCAACTGGCAGCAGGTCACAAGTGGTGTTCCTCAGGGCTCAGTGCTGGGGGCATTTCTATTTAACATCTCTATTGATGATGTTGATGAGGACATAGAGTCTACCATCAGTAAATTTGCAGATGACACCAAGTTAGGCAGGTGTTTCGATCTGCATGAGGATAGAGAGGCTCTCCAGAGAGACTTAGACTGGATCGCTGGGCCACTGCTAATGGTGTGAGTTTCAACAAGGCCAAGTGCCAGGTCCTGCACTTGGGCCACAGCAACCCCATGCAAAGCTACAGGCTTGGGGCAGTGTGGCTGGAGAGCTGTCTGGTGGAGAGGGATCTGGGGGTTATAACAGACAAGCAAATGAACATGAGCCAGCAGTGTGCCCAAGTGGCAAAGAAGGCCAATGGCATCCTGGCCTGTATTAGAAACAGTGTGAGCAGCAGAAGTAGGGAGGTGATTGTCCCCCTGTACTCAGCACTGGTGAGGTCTCACCTCGAGTACTGTGTCCAGTTTTGGGCACCTCAGTACAAGAGAGACCTCGAGGTGCTGGAGCGGGTGCAGAGGAGGACAACAAAGCTGGTCAAGGGATTGGAGAAGAGATCATATGAGGATTGTTTGAAGGAACTGGGCCTGTTTAGTCTGAGGAAGAGCAGGCTGAGGGGACACCTCATCACTCTCTACAACCACCTGAAAGGACATTGTAGAGAGGCTGGTGCTGGTCTCTTCTCTCACGTAATTAGGGACAGAACCAGAAGGAATGGCCTAAAGCTGAAACAAGGTAGGTTTAGACTAGACACTAGGAAAAAATTCTTCACAGAAAGGGTAGTGAAATATTGGAATGAGCTGCCCAGAGAGGTGGTTGAGTCACCATCCTTGGATGTGTTTACACATCACTTGAATGTGGTGTTGAGGGATATGGTCTAGGGGTGAACTTGTAGAGTAGGGCTAATGGTTGGACATGATGATCCCAAGGGTCTTTTCCAACCTGAGCGATTCTGTGATTAATTTCTTCTGGAACAGGTGGATTTAGGCTGAGGAGAGAATTTGACTCAGTGTACTGTACATTATATTAGTCAACCTATGTATTCTGCTGGGTATCCACAGCCCTTCAAGCCCTTTACCTGTTGTGTTTTAATATCTGACTTTTATATTGAATTGCTACAATATTGGTAGATTGGATTTCCTCACTCTGATAGATATGATTTTACAGTTAAAGCCCTCATTTCATTACCTTTAAAAATGAGAAACACTTTTGCTCTTAGTTTCTGCACAGTAATCAGCTTCTAAACATGTATAACACACTATGAAAATCTGCTGAGGAATTGGCATCTGGGTCAAGTGTTAACGAAGAGGTAGAATTAGCAGATGAGATGACCAACTTGTTCCTCTGATCCTTCCCTCTCATTTTATATGTATAGTAAACTCGCTATGCCATCTTTGCTGTGTTTTGACTCTCTTTCTCTCCCCTCCACCCCTCATTATTTTTGTTTTATATTTGGAACATCTGTTTTCATGATTCCTGTCTTCTGTGGCTTGAGTCTAATGGCAAACAGCTTAGTGGCAGGAGGAAAACCCCAAGCCCTGGAAATCACACAGCTGTGACAGCATTTAGGGAAGAGTTACTCTGACATTGGTAGTGTCATCTAACTGAAATTTTATAAATGGTATTTGAGCCTTTTACAACTGTAGCCTTAAATTTCCACTTCTAAATATTCATTGCAATGCAATATGAAATTCTCTGGAGTATCCCATCACATTTTCAATCTGTACTGAATTTATACTACTTTGGAATTAGTAATACTTCTATTTCTCTGTGGTAACTGTTTCTAGATATTCAATAAGCTTAAGAAGAAATGATTATAAAAAATTACATAAGAATATATTCCTGAGAGTTTAAAATTATTGGTATGATTAGAGTGGAAAGAAAGGCTATATAAGGAAAAGAATAGCCAATACTGATGAGTGTTTTCTACATAAATTGTTTTAATTTAATCTTATCCAGATATTTCATTAACAGTTAACTGAGCCGTTCATTATGAGTTTTGTGTTCATTTTTCTTCTGCTGAGAAAAAAAAAAAAATATATATATATATGCTAATAGGACAAATAAAAGCAGCCTACTATTATATTTGTGTTCATAGTTCCCTCCTTGTCTGTACCATGACTTTCTGTGCTAGAAGAGCAATCAGCCTCAACTCTCCTCTAAAAATTCTGAAATAAGAAAATGTGAATATTCTGAGGACATTAAGAAACCTTCCAACTATATTGTTTACATTTGTGTCACTTTTTTTGCAAATGTTCTGATAAATTAATCCAGTTTAAGTAAAATTTACCAGAACAGTGATTTCTAAGAGAGAATTACAAAGTATTTTTAAAAAGGGAATTTTATCCTTCAAAATTGTAAATATTCATTCCTGACTAAGATTAATATACTCTTCCAAGAATGGGACAGAATCATACCAAGTGATCTATGTGCTGAATTATCTCAGATTCAACTGCGCTACGGTGAATATTTGTATAATTATAGAAAATACTGACTTGGGTCTGTTTAAAATATGAAGTGAATCATTGCTAATGCAGTTTGAGGAACTCATGCAGTATGCATGAGTTTGTCAGTTTTATTACTAAAGTTTCCTTCCTGTATATGAGAACTTTCCTTAGGAAAAGTTAGGATAGACCAGGGACCTTGTGTTGTTAAGCTAGAATCTGGAATGAGAAATATTTGTTTACTAATATTCTCATGAATACATAACAAATGCTATTCTAGAATCATGGAGCAAAACAAGTGGGAAGGCAATTCAGGAGATCTCTTTGTCCAACCTCCTGCTCAAAGCTGGGACAGCTCAGAGATCGGATCATGTTGCTCTAGGGCTTTGTCCAGCTTGGTACTGAAACCTTCCAGGGATATAGACAGCACAATCCTCTGTTCCACTTCTGAACTGTTTTATAATCAATCAATCTTTTTTTGTGTGTGTTTTATATCCAGACTGCATAGCCCTCTGAAGTGTCTCATTTTATGCCTATCGCCTCTCAGCCTCCCACTATGCACAAGCGTACACACAACTGTGAAGAGCCTGACTTTGTCTGCTCAATAACTTCACCATAGTTCCTATCAGGCTGCTGTGAGGTCCCCTGAGCCATCTCTCTCCAAGTCTTACAAGGCCAATTCTGTCAGCATCTTCTCACAGGGCAAATGCTGCAGCCCACAAGCATCTTGGTCTCATCTGCAAACTTGATGAGCAAGCAGCACTTTGTAACCTTCTCCAGGTCACTAACAAAGGACGTTAAACAGGACTAGTCCCAGTACAGATGACTGCAATACTTGTCTTGTTACCAGCTTCCAGTAGTGTACAGCTTACTAACCACTTCTTTTGGAGCCCAGCTGTCCAAACAGTTTTTCACTCATCTGTCCTTAAGTATCCCAACTTGGATGCAAGAATACTGTATCCAAGAGACAGTGTTCTTGTACTGAGAAGCAGTGCCAAAAGCCTTGCTAGTTGAGGTAAGAGACATCCACTCCTCTTCCTTCATGCACAAATTGAGTGGTATCTACTCAAAGATTTTTTTACTTCATTTTAGTTCATTTACTACATTTTACTTCAGTTCTTTACCATGCCTTAATAAAGAACAAAGCAGGATCAGCCTTATACACTTAAATTAGAAAGAAATATGTTGAAATATTACTGGGCACCAGTAATAAATTAAAATGCAGGTTCTTATGTGGTGTAAATTGATACTTACCTCATCTGAAGCATGAGGTCAAAATATTTGGCATTTCATTGCTAGCTATAGATACTAATAGGATATTGGCTGCATCTTCCTTTCTTCCTCTATTAGTCTGTTTTAATTAGATTCATACAGGTTTAATATATCTGAACATTTAGTTCTTAAGCTCTCAGTGAATTAGACATTTTGTTATGCTAATCTCTGCTATAACTGAATTGAGATAAATATCACAGTGGTATGATTTCACAGACAATGACGGAGTTATATTAACTGTGAATTTGATGCATGTTTTTCTTTCATTTAATTTTACTATATTAGATATAATTCCTTGTCCACATTTTTTTGTGCTACATGTAAAAGACTTACTGTGCACAAATATACTTATGTGCACATACATAGCAGGAACACCTCTCCTGAGTCAAGCTATATTATAAAACTTCATCTTAAGTTCAGCCTTGTCCTAGATGAAGCTATTACATATACAAGACTGCAGAAAAATTTAAGTGATGTTTTTGGGTTCTGACCTTTGGAGAGATGATTCCAGCAATGCTTTCTGAAGTGTGCTCTGCTGTAGTTCAGAATTAATGCACTGAAATATCATTTTATTAGACAGCGTTTTATTTGGAGCCTTCTCCTGTTCAGATTTTTGCAATCATGCTATTTTGCTTGCTATTTTATGCTATCAGGAATCCTCCTACTAGAGACCAAAACCACCTCCTTTTCTCCCACCCTCTTAAAATAAGAAACCTTGCATTGTTTATTTTTTACCCCAAAGTGTAAAATCCTGTGTTTTGTAGCTTTGTTGACAGATTTACTGAGCTGCAGGACATCCTTGGTGATCAAAGTAATGCTATAAGTTTTTCACTTTGACATTTATTTTGTAGTTTTGGAAAATATAGCACAGCACATACTGTACAGTCAGTATCCTTCACCTGCATTGTCTATAGATTCTTTTTTGCTACCAAACAAAATAAGAATGAAGATTATGTTGACTGTTCTAGGCTAAATATTTTCTATTTTTTATTTATTTTAATTATTATTCATCTTGAAATGGGGAAATGTCTTCATTTTTTTTTTTCTTTTTTACATATATATATATATATTCCTCCTTCTCTTTGGGAGATTATGCTACTAACAAATATTTCCTCCCCACTTTTTAAATATGATTAGACAGAGCTACAAGGATGATTAAGGGACTTGAGCATTTCCCCTATGAAGAAAGACAGAGAACTGTGGTTGTTTGGTCTTGAGAGAAAACTGAGAGGGGATCTTATTAAGGCCTGTAAATATCTGAGGGGTGGGTGTCAAATGGATGGAGCCAATTTCTTCTCTATAGTGCTCAGTAATAGGACAAGGAATAACAGGTATAAACTTGAGCATAGAAGGTTCCACCTCAACATGAGGAGAAACTTCTTTCTTGTGAGGGTGAAAGAGCACTGGAACAGGCTGCTCAGAGAGGTTGTGGAGTCTCCTCCTTTGGTCATTTTCAAAACTCACCTGGATGTGTTCATGTGGCCTGCCCTGGGTGATCCTGCTTTGGTAGGGGCGTTGGACTCAATTTCTGGAGGTACCTTCCAACTTCTAACATTCTATGACTTCTCAAGACAAGGACTTTGAAAACTGAGGCTGGTGTCTTGAATAATATGATCAGTATGGCCTTGCTCATACCATGTACAAAATCTTCCTATCCAGGATGTGTTTGAGAGAGAGTAGTTGAGGAAAGTCTCATCAGTCAGCATTTTATTATCTTTTCATCAGTGACAAAACATGTTGACTTTAAAAGATATTTCAAAATCCATCCTTTTGCAAGTCTCTTGTGGTGGGTAAAATTGCCCAGATGGATTGATGCGGCAGGATATTAAGAAACCAGGTTCAATATCTTCTTAAGGACTGGATTTTAGGAAGAGTCTAATATTAATTTTTAGGAGCTGAGGTGACTATTAGAGTTATTCTTTCTGTATAGACAGTGATTAATTTGCAGTGCTACTTGGGTTCATAATAGATGACCATTATTTTGATGATAATTTATTATGACCTCACTAAGGTTTTGTGGCAGACCTCAACATAGATTCTCATTGCGTTTTGCTCAAGCCACACCTCTGCTCTCCGTAGTCACTCTCAGGATAATGATAAATACTCTGATGATCTACAAAGTAAGAAAGAGTTAGTAGGAAAGTTCTAATGAAGTAATTTTTTTTCCCCAGAATTTGAGAGCTTTCTGCTTCGTAACCAGCAAAGGCTTACAGAATACATTTTGTTAGCTTGCTCTGAACCATCACAGAGAACTGATTGTTTCTCAGGCCAGCCTTCAATAACCAATCCCTCTGGCTTGTTTCCAGTACTATCTAAAAAGTTTTCTTCCTTAGGCAAGAAGACTTCCCAATGTGATTTACAGCCCAATCTGGCTATCCAGACATATTTGGTCTCCTGAGTAATACCAAAAAAAACCCTGTCTCCTTTATTCAACCTAGCCTCCTTTTTGCAGAGGGAACTTTTGTAGGAGTACTATTAGACTCTGTCTAAAACTTTTAATGGCTTCCTCAGCTGGGGATGCCAAAACACTCAGCATTGATCAAACAGTCCTCCCACCAAGGCCAACAGTAAGCCTCTGAAAGAAGAGCTCCTGAAAAATCACATATCCTGTTAGCCACCTGAGTGCTCTAGGCTATAACACAGCTAGAAATGTTTATTATTTGCATTCTGATAGCATCCAAAACATGTCCTGCTGTGCCCACACCCCCATAAAGTCAGGGTTAACAGACTTTTTTCCCATTCTGGCATTGACTTAATACCATCAGAATTTCACACTGAGTCCTTGACTTGTAGCATTTACTTATGCTACAACAGTAGAAGATTTGTCTGTGCTTGGTATGCATGAATAGCCTATGTTGGTTTGGTAATTTGTGTTGTGAATTTCACTTGTCTCATTATTTTTTTAATAATTATTTTATACTCTGACAACATTGTTAAAGCTCTATTGTTTGTGAATTGTAATGAATGAAGAACTGGAAATCTGGCAATAAACCTCCATCATCATTAGTATGTAGAGAAGCCATCTATTCAGACAATCACATAGGACTAATATTGTGAATATTTTTCTTCTTGCATTAAACAGAAGGAAGGTCTACAAAATTATGTGGCCATACAAACAAAGAAATTGTTTACTGTGTTTTTTTTAATGCTGATTTAATTATTTTTAATGTTCACGTTGTAGAAGATATTCCATGAACAATTCCAAACTAGAAATCTACTGTAAGACAAGGATGCTAATAAATGTGATTAGTTAAGTGGGCTTGTATATAAAATAAAATTTGACCATTGTTATGGTTCACTAATCTAGAAAAATAAGTGGGTAATGGGAGGCTGGTGTTTAGCAATTTAACCAAAATAATCAGTGAGAAGATAGGAAAGGTGTTTTGCAAGGCCAAGCAAAGATCCATAGAAGAGCAGAGGATGAGCTTTACTGAAGAGGGAGATCATGGAAGTGCTCATACGTCAGCACAGCACCAGGCAATCACTCTATTTGACCAGATCAAAACTGAACATGTTGTACCCTGTCCGAATCAGCAGCAAACATCCCACATTCTCTTCCTGTGCACACTTTGGATGCTTTGAGCTAAATCACCCTGCCTGGAGACAATGAGAAGAAAAAATTACATTCTTGGTGTGCTTAAAACTGTTTTCAACCTTATTAATTTTATTTATCTTCTAATATACTTGGGATTTATTTAAGGTTTTTAAAAAAATATAAAAATACCAGTGGAGGATGATTCATTATACCTATAGCAAACCCACTTTATAATCACCATCAGGTGCCTGAAGCCCTTATGTATTTAGACAGATTTAATTATGGAAAGGAAGAATTACTTACTAACAGAAACAAACAAAAATATTAAATGCTTCATATACTTTTCCCTTTTTAACAAAGTTAAGGCAAAGTTAGTTCTTACTGTCTCCAAACCCCTCCTTTTGTCATGTGCTTTGTAACTTTACTTTCCAGGAGAGATTTTTATATCAGTATGCCTCTTCCCTATTTCTTTAGATCTGTCACCCACCAGCACATCTGTATGTGTTCTTGCTGATGTGGAGCATTCTCTGAAACACAAGTAGAGCTCTTTTTATAGAGATACTTCTTTGTACTTCAAAGCATCTGCACAGCAATGTCTCCAGCTGGACAATCATGGAAGACTCATTGAAAAAAAAATGCAAATTGAAACTGAAAATTGAAAACTGAAGTGAATCTTCTCAAACAAGTTGTACAGCACATGATGTTCACAAAGTTTTATAGTAAGTTTTTGCTCAACAGTCCTCTGAACAGCCTTTATTTTTAGTGAGGTCAGTAACTATTATATTTGCATTTAACGAAGTGTTGGTTTTAATTAAAAAAATTGGCATTATTTTCTTCAGAGCATCTCTCCTTTAATAAAATGCCCTGAAAAAAAGAATCCTTAGAAAAAGCAAGGCGCTATAAGTAAAACAGGAGGACAAATAGAGGCAGAGGGCACACTAGAGAAAAACATTTCTAATTATATTTCAAATGGGACAGAGGTAGAGAAATGTAAAAATGTGTTCTGGATGATTGAAGAGTTTTGGCAGCAGTTTTGTGTATACTGATATTTGCTGAAATAGCTACTCCATATACCTGGGCATTTGTACTGTTCAGATAAAAAATAAGCAAGATACCACAACTTTTTGCTGGAGGAATTCAACTGTTTTGTATAGAGAAGAGGAAGGGCTGTACATATTTTGACATGGATTGAAACATTAATATTTGACCCTAAAATGAAAATTATATGTAACCTGTAAAATCTTAAATATGTGAAAACAGATGAGGAAACATATGAACATTGCTCTTAGGGTTATAATACTACTGCTTCTGTTAGTAAGCCTTATATATATGGATGTGTGTCTGGTCACATTTTCTCTCAGACTTTAGGACTTCACCTACATGTTCATACCTTGCATGATGCCTGTCATCAAGTTCACCAGTACACCTTGTGGCATTTAGAGATAACAAACTGTTAATAAACCCTCTTTCCATCATGAATTGCTGTCAAGTCTACTTTCTTGTGTTTTATAAGGAGTTAAAATATACACAAATTACAAGAAATATCAAGGAAAAAATAGTCCTTAGAAAAAATGAGCATTATATGGTGGGTTGGCCCTGACTAGCAGCCAAGCACCCACAGGGCCACTCACTCCCCACTTTCTAGCAGAACAGAGGAAAAAGTGGGAAGAGTAAGAGAAAACTCATGAGTCAAGATATAAGCAGGGAAATTATTCATCAGTTGCTGTGATAGGCAAAACAGATTTGACGTGGAGATTTTAACTTAATTTACAAGATCTAGATTCATGTATTGGGAAACAAAGGTGACATACCATTAAATACTATGGGCTCATGTGGGTGTATCTGCTCTGGTGTGTGCTCATATATGGGCTGCAGTTCCTTTGGGGGTGTCCCTCTTCCAGCACAGAGCATCTCTCGCTCCTCTGGCCTTGTTCCATTTTTCTGATTTCTGAACTGTTTTCACCGAGTCACCACAAACTCCTCCGACTGGTTCAGAGGCAACACCAACTCCAGTTTTGGGTTCAGCTGTGTTCTGCAGTGGGGTCCACAGTGGAGGTGGCTGGAACTGGCTGTGTCTGGCACAGAGCAGTCCCTGACCTCCCACAGATATCAATTAGGGCCACACGCACACACCCAACTTTGCCATACACACACATTAGCAACATTATTGCAGAACATGAGTTCACCTGTTACAAGTCAAGCTTTTGGAAACCAAAAAGATAAATACCGACTTGTGAAAAGTACATGGCAGTGGTCACCTGACTGATTTTCTCCTCATAAATAAAGTTCAACCTACAGGGCACAACTTGCCAGAATGAAGAGTCCTGTCTGATTCAGCATCTAACAAGGCCGCCTTATGCAGGGTACTGATCTTCAGCATTGACCTTGTAGTCTATGAAGGCCTGAACATGAGCAGAGGAGTTGAATAGTAATGAAACTGGAGACACAAGGTGCTCTGCAGAGCTCAAGAGCTGTCTCAACTGCCAGACAGGCCTGACTAGCACCAGTGGTATATGGCTTTTTTCCCCTCTAGTATTAAGACAACCTACAGCAACATTAAATCTGCCATTGATCTGAAGGTTGCAAAGTTCAATGCCTAAGCTGTTGGTGGAGCTTGAAGATTGTTTATATCAGGAGAAACTGGTATAAATCAGTCTTGTCAGGGTGAGTATATGCATATTTATGCAAATGAACTGCTTTTCTGTAAGAGGTATGCTATCATGACTGCTTTGATACAATCTCATGAGCAGGTACCCATTAATGTTCTGCAGAAACAAAGCACATTGGCTTTGTTGAAACAAAGCCATTGAAACAAATCTCATTGGCTAAAATGATTTACAGTACAAAAACAGAATATAAGACCAGTATGTGGGGTTTTTTTTCAAAAAGGTGAGAGACCAAGTGTCTGCAAAAAAAAAATTAGCAGCTGAAATAATATCAGCATTAGCTCTTTTAGACCATAATCAAATATTCACTCAAGTCTTGAGGATCCACTGAGTCAGCATAGATAAGGCTACTACGCAATAGGCAGCGCATGGGCACTTGGATCAGCTGCCTCTTACTGCTGGGCTCAAAAGGATCAGGTGGAGTAATGGTGAGCAGCCTTTTGGTGTGGGTTGAGGCCAGTGTGAGCCATTGACAAACACCTTTGCTGCTCTGTTCCACAGCTTAATGCAGAAAAGACTAAGGAGAACCTCCTTGAAAAATTTTTCCTCAGAGTAACTAAATTTAGGGAAATTAATTTCATGGAAGTGAAGAGAATTAAACAACTTGTTGCTTTTATTCTTTTTTTTTTAAACTTGTGTTTCTTTCTTAAGTTCCTGCCACTCAATTGACTGGCAGAGATGAAGTCACACCTTAACATCCAGTGAATGGAGCAGTAAAGTGCCACTGAACTCGGAGGCTTCCATGTGCAACCTGTCTGCATCACTGTGATGGAGAATAGAACTGGCCTTTGCAGACATTAAGATTATTCTAAGAGAGAAAAAGGAAACTATAGCCAGCATGAGATCTCCCAGCATAAATTAGTCCTGTGGTGGAACCAAAGAAAAAGAGAGAAAGAAAAAAAGAAGTGGAATTAAATTAATTTTTTTTTTTTGTGAAAGATTCTTCCTTCCAAAACCTTATAATAAAGTAAGGATTGAAAAGTTGAATTTTTAAGTAGCTGTTAACTAGATCTGTTCTTAGGAACTTCACTGCCTTTCTGTGAAGCTTTAAATCAAGGGACTCTCCACTTAAAACTTCCCCCCCAAAATAAATAAAAAGTGTCCTGTACTTTGCAGAATGAACATCAAACATTTTTTTAAAAGGAGGTGGAATGTTGATAAGAGTATGCAAGTCAAATTCTGCACACACGTAACTGAAGTTTTTCTTAATAAACACTTTTCTAGAGAATGGAAGTCTTTAGACAATGATTAACCAGGAAGACCATAGAATTAAATTTAATGCTATTAGTCTAAATCACTTATTACAGTGGAAGAAAACCTGGCTTAAGATTTAGAGGATGAGCTACACTTTTACCTTGTCATTGAAAAGAATAAATAGAAAATAGCAATACTACATATCAGAAAGCAGAATTGGTCCGCAGCTCCCCTGACTGTTTGCTTGTTTTGTCCATGATGCATGTTCTTGAGGTGAGATGACTTGATTCCAGTTTTGTGATATTTTAGAATCATTTCATACTTTCTCTGAGCATGACTATGGTGGGTGCAAAGCAGGAAAGAATAAGCTCAAAGACCTATTCTCTGCTGCCAGGCATGAGACTTTACAAGAGACACCAGACTTAGGGATGTCAGATGCCTTTCTAAATAGTTGACAACTACAATGAAGTGAGGGCAAAAGTCATTCCCAACCAGACTATATTTAAAACTGCTAACTTGAGCAGGCTTCACATTCTAGGAAATGTGTCTAAGATTCATCTTTAAAACTCTGCTGTGTGTTTCCAAGTTCAGACATCAGCTCCGTAACATTTTTAAATGAGAGATTTACTGAGCCAGGTACTGAACAAAGCTAACTATAGGGAAAGTTACATTTTACTGATGAAAACAATATATCCTATATTGCACTATAGCAAAGCTAATTTAGAAACCATCTGCTGTCACAAAACTTCTATCTGGATTCATTCACTGGAAAGAATTAGTTTCATTTATGATCTGATGTTGTGTTTTGCTCAGAGACCTATTAAGAGCTAGATTAGCTGTGGACGTAATGTTAAATTCCAGTCGATGCATAGGCAGATGGAACAAGATCACTATCCAAAGGGTCTGGTGGTTGTGTGCCAAATCACTGGGTGGGCAACAAGTTCAGGGGCCAAATTCTTCACTGTATGAGTATGCCCTGCTCCTGCCAAAGTCAGTGAGAGCAGCGTGCCTGCATTGCATGGCAGAGCACTTAAAAATGAAACAAAGATAAATTTCTGCAGAGGTATCTTTCTTTTGCTCTTTATGAGTATTGCTTGGTGGCTTTTTGGCTTTTTTTATATAAGCCTGCAAAGCTGTGGGATATTGAGAAAGTAGGTATTGGATGAAATCGTGGTTCCATTAAAGTCACTGGGAAAATTTCTGTTGGCTTCCACAGGGTCAGCTTCCATCTACAGTCCAGTCTCCTATGTATTCTTTCTTGTTGACACCCAAATAAAATGTGCTTTGCTTACAAATCAACAAATTTTTTTTTTAAGCTGCTAGCTCTCTCATCTCAGCATGGTAGCTGAAATACAAGCTGTGCTCTTCTCTGCATCTCATATTATTACCTGTCATAAAGAATCCACAATTAGGTTTAGCTGGCAATTTTCTTGCTGATGTATGAGGCAGATGAAGATCCAGATTGTTCTTCCAAAACTGTTTTAGCTGTATGTTGCCAGTATAATATCTTTTTGTGGTGGTGTTGGAATAGTAAGCACATATGTACCTCCATCCACACTGCCAGATTGGAAGCCAAATAAAATCAGTGGGATGGCCTCTCACCTAGTAGAAAATGAATATACATCACAACGTTGCTGTTATTTAACTTCTATGATCCTGTAGTTGGATTTACCAGAGCAGCTATTCCAGTGTACCTGATCTCTGCAGGAGTTCTTTCAATGACTTCAGTGACAGAGGAACCAAGCCTTTAATAGTTGACTCCAGTACCTGCAAACACATATGGGAAGAAGCTGATAATTTAAAATATATTTTTCAAACAAATGTGACTTCAAAGAACCCACAGTAGAAGAGAAATACTCATGGAAATGAGCATTCCTGCAATACCACAGTAATCTGTTGAGAGACTACCTACTGAAGAGTGAGAAATAGAAGATGAGAGAGGATGACTAGGGAACAACACAGACTGTTCAGAGTATGAAGAGGAACTATTTTTCTACAGATTGACAGTGGAGCAGGAAATGTCTTGTACCTGACTTAGGAATCTAAGTCAGGCAATTTCTTTATACATGGAAAACATTATTTTTCAAGCTATATGCAGGACAAACTAATTGGCCTACACCTTAATCTCTATAGCTGTTGAAGACAACTAGTACAATATCTTGTGTAGGGTGTCAGAAACCTTACTTTTTTTTTCCATAAAAAGTAACTCTAGATTTGATTTATGTTCTGTTGGAATAAAGACAAGTTAAAATGGTTCCTTTTGCCACAGAATGTGAACATCAAGTTAATAATAATAATTATTATTATTATGTATAGAGTACTTTCACATCAATCCACAAAAAATGGGGAAAAATGATTAAGACGAACTGAAGCAAATCTATCACATTTTTTATAATTAAAAAATTATTTTCACAGTATCACAGAATCACTCAGGTTGGAAAAGACCCTTGGGATCATCATGTCCAACCATTAGCCCTACTCTACAAGTTCACCCCTAGACCATATCCCCCAACACCACATCTAAGAGATGTTTAAACACATCCAGGGCTGGTGACTCAACCGCCTCCCTGGGCAGCCCATTCCAATATCTCACCACTCTTTCCATGAAGAATTTTTTCCTAATGTCTGGTCTAAACCTACCTTGTTTCAGCTTGAGGCCATTCCCTCTGGTTCTACCCCTAATGACCTGAGAGAAGAGACCAGCACCAGCCTCTCTACAATGTCCTTTCAGGTAGTTGTAGAGAGTGATGAGGTCTCCCCTCAGCCTCCTCTTCCTCAGGAATATTGAAATTGAGTCATTCCCATGTAATTTATGTGTTCTTGAAAGACCGCTTCTCTTAAAATTGTTTGACCCTACTTATTTATAGATATTGTTTGTTCTCTTATTATTATTTCTTTTTGCATTACTGCTCAAACAATTTCAAATTGTGGCTTATGCTTGTATGGTAACACAAAGGATTGAAGCCAGTGACATCTATTAAAATAGCCTGTGTCAGAGATTATGCTGTATCTACCTCATCCTGAGGCATTTTCCTGTGATCTCTTTGAATTAATTTAATTTGAAAATGTTTTTCTGCAGTTAAAAGTATGACGAATAATAGCTGGTTGTTTTGGAAACTCAATAACAAGAAATAACTTCAGACCTTTTTGTCAAGCTACTAATTGTTTTGTTTAATTAAATTAGGAAAACTGTATGCCTACAGACATGTTATGGTTTCTCAAGATTATACGGCATGCTCTCTGCCCAGCAGCAAAGATTTGTAAAAAAAAAAATAAATTCTGTAATTAATGTTTATTTTCACATACTATTGTAAATGGAGAGTGAAAAAAATTAAACCTATAAGCACTCATCTATTTCTAAAAAGGAAAGGCTGGTTTAGTAGCTCTTCAGTTAATTGGAGGCCTGTCCTGCTTGAAACATGAGTGAAAGTCTGGGACACAGCCTGTCCTCGAGATTTAGGGTGGTTATCATGAACCATCTCACAATGAAACCGTGAACATTCCTTGTAATGAGAATACTCTCTTGTTGTCAGGCTCTGGTCTGAAGCATCATCTTGTCTGTCCAAAACCACAGAATATTGTGCCTTGAGCTGGCACCGCAAAAAAAAACCCCACTGATTCAGACCTGGAGTGACAACACTTACTGCTTTCTTCTATTGTGAACAAATGGCACAGGAGTAGACACAGTTCTGACATGTAACAAGAACCAGCCTCTGAGAAGGGCATTCTCTAAATTAAATCAGACAAAAAGGAAAACACAAAGATTTTTTCTATCTTACGAATGAGAAATGCAGTACAGAAATAAAAGCCTTGTAAGAGAGCTTACATGGTCTCAATGTGCATAAATACCTGAAGGGAGGGTGCAAACAGACTCCTTTCTGTGGTGCCCAGTAGCAAGACAAGAGACAATGGGCACAAAGTGAAACACAGGAGCTCTGTCTGAATATCTGGAAATGCTTTTTAATGGTGACTAAGCACTGGCACATGTTTCCCAGGGAGGTTGGTGATTCTCCATCTTTGGAGACATTCAGAAGCTCTCTGGACACGGTTCTGGGGCAACCTGCTTGAAGGTGATGACCTCCATAGGTACCTTCCAACCTCAACCATTCTCCCATTTTGTGATTTTGTCACATCAACAAATATAGAAACCAACCCTGCAGTTGCTCACCTTCAATCCAATGGTGCAAGACTCCCTAATCTGCACTTCTGAGCTAAAGTTATTTATGGAATAGCTTATTCACTCATTATTATGTTATTTTCAGGAAACAAGTTCTTATTTAATAGACTTAATGACTTAATAAGAAGCAAATATTCAGATTCCTGTATATAGTTAGATCTCTTTATGATGCTCTAAAAATGCAGGGGTTATACATAAGCATGTGATGTAGAAATGACTTACCTTGTCACAGAAGTGTTTCCTCTTATTTGTACATCTATTGCTGGCACACTAATTTAAGTTGCATATTCCTGATTTATAGAGATATAAGGGAATACAAAGTATATCTGGACAGGATTTTTTTTTTTAATTTAACTTTAAATGTGAGTATGAATTTGGCTTAGTAAATTCATTGCGTATTTCACTAGCCTGGTGGATTTTACTCTGAGGAATGTTTTTTTTTCAGGTTTTGATTTGGTTTTTTTTTTTCAAGTTGTGATGTCCTGTTTATCAATATCATATAGATAGGGCCATATACAAGTAACTTATCTATCTTTCCATGCTAAAAAGATTTCAGAAAAGATTTTGCTTAGATTCTAAACAAGTAAGAACATTTTTTAGTTGGCATATTTAAATTATTTGAGTGCTTAAGCAGGGCAATCAAATTATTCTCTGAAAGTACAAATATTTCTTCTAAATCAGTAACCAGAAGGAGGAACATTAAATAATTTGAAGCAATGTTAAAAGAGATCAAATATAAAAAGGCGGTCTCCTGTAAACAGCATAGTGTTTTTTATTCCCCTATATTCTTCAAATTCCATATCTTGGTTTGTAACCTATATCTACAGTGAGGGTAACTACAAATTAATTATGAATGACAAGACAATCTTCCAGGGGTGATGGTTTTTCATGAAGTACTACAGCTCTGAGACATGAATAAAAAGCTGCATGTGACGTGGTAGGAGTAGGCAAAGTTAAAAATAATAATTATTCTGTAGTTAAATATGGTTGCAGGAGGTTTTTATTAATATCCATCCCCACAGGTTAGATTCTTGGGTGATAATTCATTGGTTCAGCTCCACCAGATTTAAAATAGATTAATGCACTCTATGCTTAATATTAAGTCTATTTAAGCCTGTAAATGACATAAATTTATCTGTTAGGTCTATGTTGAGTTGCATTTGACCACATTATCTAGAAATCAATTAATATATGCTTATTTCAATAATGGTTTTTTTCCTTCCTTCCAATTTCCAAATATCATGGAAGAGTAAGCAGAAATTTATGCTGTTATTTCTACAGTGCTATTGAAGAGAGATGAGGTACCGTGACCAGAGGGAAAATGTATTTTCTGCTTATGATATTTAAACAATCTCTCTTTTTTTTTCCTCCAAAACATTTGTTTCATAAAAGCGTCTATTTTCTGAACTGTCACCATTTTTCATGTAGGCATCTTGCAGGCAGGATATAATTTACATTATAGTTTAATTTCATTTTTAAAATAAATCTAAAATATTTTTAAAACATTAGATGTACATTCAGCATTTCATTTTCAAAAGGAAAATACTGGTTTGGGGGCATTTAATTTAGATTAAAAGTTAATTTTTGAGGAAAATATATAGTTGAACGATATAAACTATAATTCTGTAAAAATTATTCCTAATATGCTTGGGAGAAAAGACTCATATCAAATGTACTAAAAGGGAAACATCCTGAAATGGCTGGCAGGTCATAAAAGTAGTCTCTAAATTTTTTTTCATAGTAGTGTAAATCAGTCAAAAGATGGAAAGCATAATTGGTGACTTCTGCAAGCGTGGTTTAAATTGAGAGAGTTTGGAATGATGGTGAGGAAGATCATGCTTTCATGGGAGACAGTCTGTTCAGGCCCAGAGAAACAAGAAATGTAAAAAGCAAACGGAAATGAAGTCTCCTAGAGGTGGCTGAAATGACCTAAGGCAGTGTTCTTCCTCTGCTACCTAAGGTCTGACAAAGGCTCTCTCTTGGAGTAGCACAGTCCCAGCTCTGACAGAAAATGTCATTGCTATGAAGGTAACCTGCTCCATCCTACCAGAGGTTATGGTGCTCACAGATGCATTTTAAGGAAGGCCTGATAGTCTATGAAGGTTTTTAAAATACACATTTCTTAGACTACTATTGTTTCATTTCAAGATGCTTTGATTTTCTCTCTACATACACATGAAAACAAAACAACAAACCCAGCCTCAAAAAAAATTATGCAGCAATAAGCAGTTTATAAAGTAGTTTTGTGCAATTATCATAGCGAGCTATAACACACAATGTCAAAAAATGTATCAAGAACATATGTTGGGGAATGAATTTTGAATCAGAAACCAAAACATGGCTCTGTGCTTACCTTTTCAAGATGGAAAGTGCCAAGCAGAAGTGAAAATACTATTGCAATATCACTGTTAGAAATTATGACAAAATCAGTCTTTACTATTACCTAGTACTCTCTGTTCTGTTAGTTGGGAAGGTATGGGTTTGTTTCGTGTTTTTTTTTTTCTGATTGCTCAACTACAGTAATTGCTGCCAGATGGATGCAATTTTAAGATCATTATTTGTAATCCTTCCTGTGCCCTCAGTATTTTATCCTGAAACAATTGCAATTATGATGTTCCTCGGCAGATTTTTTTTTTTTTTTTTTTTGCTGAGATACATTCTTTTCTTGCTCACCCAGGTAAAAACACTACTAAATTAATCATTGTACAATTTAGCTATGGAATATAGCTTTGTTGATATGCTGTTATTTTTAGCATTGAATTAGAAGGAGTCAGAGAGCTGATTAGTGGTACAGTATGATCGGACATGTTAAGACTCATGCAAACCTAAGTGCACTATATGTTCTACCATGCGCAGGTGGTAATTAAATGTGTAAGCAGAGCTCTCCTGGCATGAAGTGTGGCAGTACCTAAGGGAAGGGATATTTTAATGAAGGGTCCCAATTTCTTTGTCAGACATGTGCGAACTGAGCTGACTGAAACCTATGGGAAACACAAGCACTAACAGCAACCAACGGTCCAGAGGACTCGAGGTGTGTCTCTAGGCATAGTTGTTTCAGATACACTTGTTCTTCAGAGATGTAAGGCCAGAATTCTAACATAAAGTTACATCTATAACATATATTCATATAAAGCCCAGATGTGATTTTATTAGGTGAAAAAAAAGGCAGGGTGCCTTTGACCTCCTCCTCCTGTTAACACTGGACATCTTTGTATGAACTCCCTGATCCCATGACAGTCATGTGACTGGACAACCTTCCCATCCAGTCAGTAGATCTACCTGCTGCTACTAAGCTGTCAACCATATACAGAAATTATTGACCAAAAATGGTCTTAGTTTTATAGATGGATGTAGTAGGATGTTATTCTAGTAATATGTCCTGTATTGTTTCAGCTGTAAAAACTATTTGTAAATCTTGACCAACTAATAGCCATTACACAGCTATACCAAATTCAACTTACATTTTATTCAGTAGAAATATTTCTACCAACTAGACAAGGTATTGGATCAGCCTATAGATATTTAATATAAACATATGTTGCAGAAACTAACAATTTGCTGGGTGTAGTCCAAGAAAACCTATTATTTCCAGGCATGTTTACAAACCACTTTTTCGACTCTGTGCCCTCTGAACTTACCATTTTGGACTTCTTTTTCCATTTTCCCCATACAGTGTGTTTCTTATAAAAATTATTATTACAGTTTGGCAGAAAAAAGGGGTTGATAGAGGTACATACAGCTGAGGGAAAACCTTATTGTTAACCATTAATTCCTATTTTTGCCTAACACTGAAAAAATACGAATAATTAAAGCTTAGTCCCCAAATACTTCAATTTTTATTTTGAGGTTTTTTTTATTTTTCTGTACTCTACCTTGGGCACAGAAGGTTAACAACTGTTTAGCAAAAGTATAATACAACAAAAGAAAACCCAGTTCAAAATATCCTCAAGTAACAGTCCAGATGCCCCATGCTGAAGGACTTTGCTAGGCACAATTCATCTCATCAGTAGAAAAAATTACTCAGTGGGAGATAGATTCTGGTCTAATTAGAAGAGCTGGCAAAGGGGAAATAACTACGCTCCTTATTCATCTGCAAAACTATCCTAGCAGGCTTCAGGTTAGGGCTTTTAACAGGCTTCATCCCAGCTGTTACCTCTTTCATGACTCATTCAAAGAATATGAGAAGGTAACAGCTGGAGCCTGGACTCTGGTTTTTTTCACAGTGTATCTGATGCCAAAAACGGGAGCAGACACTGGTTCTGAGGTTCTCAAATACTACTTTCTGGGTTGGAACTACTCCTAGTTACTGCAGCAGCATAAATCCCTATCATGCATGAGCTATATAGTCTGTCAGGCCATTTAACATGTGCAGGTTTGTTCTAGACCTCATTCAGTCCATACTCCCATTTAGGCAAATGTGAGCTTTGTGAGTCTACATGATGGAGGCTGTAATGACTTAGATTCAGCACAGCCCTTTAGTGCATATTTAGCTGTACATGTGTTAGGTTCATCCTCATTCAGGAGAGCTTTATTCATAAGGTGAATTTTGAACACACACTTCAGTGCTCTACCATATGAGGGCTGATATTAAGACACCTTCTAAACTTTATTACTTGAATGCACTGCAGGAGTGTAAAAAAATGACAGCAGATCTATGATGTACTGAATTTCTAGTTAGACACTCATTTCATGGCATTTTAGGTTTGAGAATGCTTAATTACAGCCTGTACTGTAAGAAAATACTTTGACTGCATTCAGAGTGGAAGGGTTTAATTGAATCTCAATTTAATGGACTTCTGTGGAATATGAAACTTACCCCACAAAGTGAAGGCCAGAGACTGAAAGATGACAGAATGTCAGAGAGGTCATGTTAAGTCATGAAATTCAAAGAGCACTTTAATTTACTACCCTGCAGAGACTCTTTATACATTCTGTTTATACAGCTAGACAGTAGTGATGTTATCTCTCTTTTGCTTTGTTTTGAACATCCAAGGTTAATGTATTAAAACAAACAAACAAAAAAAAAAGGAGGTGACTAAGTCAAGATTTTTCCCAGGCATTACATCAAATTAATTATTTGGAATTAAGATTTGTGCTCTTCTTTTTATTTCAGATCTGTATGCTTAGTCTTCATCCAAACCAGCACAGTAAAGTGGTGGAGACTTCTTGCAAGCAGGGACAACATAAATGTTATTTGTAGGCTGCTCAGTTTATTGCAGAGGACAAGATGAAAATGAGATGCGTTCAGAAGATGTCAGTGAGATCCTTGTGGCATATCTGGTGCTATGCACTGTATCTGGTAGGTAATTTTTGTATGCACACACCTAGTATAGTGTCCACTTTTTAAAGTGCAATAGCTTTGAGACTGTAAGTAGGCTTCAGAAAAAGCTCACTGTCTCAGTAAATTAATGATTACTGAATAGAGTATAAGAAAGCACTGCATAGCAATGACTTTTTTTAATTTGTAAAGCTGTTCTAAGCATATATATACCTCTATAACACCTCTCCATAGTTTCACAACTTCAGGAGTGGAGCTATGATACGTACTACAGAGCTATGAAATAACCTCTAGTAGTTCAAAATGAGAGTGACAAATTCACAATGCCTTTATTTAGTATATTACTGCAGATCATGTTATTGACAATCATCTAGATGACGGTCCTAAATAGACCCATTCTTTCTAACTTAGATCCATAGGTTGTGTGAAAATTCTTCTCTCCTGTCCTGCCTTTTTCAGAGAATCCTCTACTGCTAGGAAACCTTAAAAGATGCTGAGATGTGGATTGTAATATACACATCAAACACAAAGAAGCTGGAGACTTCAACAAGAACTCACTCCTTCAGTATAAGACCCTATTTCTTCCTTAGTTTCTGATAAATAACATAAATAATAGCTTATTTTATCAGGCTGCTGTGGGGAGCAGATTAATTGGTAAGACATGTCAGGTAAATCAGGGACATAAGGGATCAATGTGGATCTTTGTTCCAGCTGATGCACAGAGGAAGTCTTGGCCTCCACATTCTTTAACTCACAGACCCTTGGCATCAACATGAAAAGTCCTCCGCAAGGATTTTCTGAATTTTCCATCCAACACTATTTCTTCTTTTCCCTTCTTGTGGAAAGAATGGCATTATGTGACCCTTCTCATAGTCAAAATAATCATGTGTAAAGAATTAGGTTTGTAGTACTCCCATGCATACCTGCAAGAATAAGAAAGAGACAAGAAGACCCTGCATTATTTCCCCAGCACCCTCACTTGTGATTCACTGAACTGTCCCATCTAATCTCTCCCAGCACTAGTCCACCAAAATAACTACTGATTCATCCTAAACACCTTTACCTCTATGAGCACTGCTGGCACCTCTCATACCTGTCAGTCCCCAGCAATCCCTCTCTGGTCTCCCCCTCACCCTTTTCCAACAAGCTATGCAGTTATCATCACAAAATTGTGTTTTGCTATCCCCAAAATATGGACAAAAGTGGGTAGAAAAATGCAATGCTTGCTTACATTGTTAAGAAGGCTAGAATTGGCTTTCATTTCCTTCCTCATGGAAAGAAAACCAATTAAATTGTCCTTCCATTAAAATATCCTTCCCCTCTGACTTTTAGCATAAAATAACACCTCAGCTCAGAATGATAAGTTCCTGGTTTCTAGTGTTGTCAGTCCCCAGCTCTCTTTGCTTCTGACCCACAAAAGCAGACAATTCCGAGCCTTTCTTCTCCACAGTAGGGAGAACTTTTTCTTCATTCTTCTTTAATCCTGAATCCCATGGAAATTTCATGGCAAGATCTTTTTTCCATACATCTAGATCTTCTTCAGAAGGGTACATTCCTAGACAGATACCATCTCCAGAAATCCCTTCTTTTAACAGCTTAAATTACTTCCTCCTCCTAAGCAAGGAGATATGAGACTATGTTGAGAGACCATCACTGGCCCAAATGACTTTGGAAAGTGTGTATAGTTGTGTCTGGTGAAGAGGTTGTCTACCTTGTGGAAAAAGGTAAATATTGTAATGATTGTCTGATAAATAAATAATTACTTCATACACAAAGTGTTTGAACATACAATTCAAAACAGTTCCTAGAGCAACCATTTTTCCAGATTCCTCAGTACATGACATCTCCTTTTAGTGAATCAGAGGTGATGGGTCTACAAAACTCATCCTCTGGGTTACTGAATGTCTTTTCATCTGATTTATGTTCCCCAGATCTCTAAGACAACCTGTGTAGCATGGCCCTACTGTACCAAGAAATGCACAGGAGTTGTTTTACAAGTATTCAATTCATGTTAGTAACAGAGGAGTACCAGTTTTAATTAGGCATGTCAATGCTGTGTATTACACTCACGAACAGAGCTGCTGAGTGAACATGGCCCTGAGATGTGTCCAAGGTTATTCACTGGCGAGGAATTATCTGCTTCACAGCCAGGTAATCACAGTTCCTGGGAAAATATAGTCTTTTCTGATGATCATCCTTTCTTGCAGTTTCCACAGAAACCATATTAATGTAGAAAGAATGTTTATTTAACAGGATGTTGATGTTGGATGAAAGAGATCTTCTTGGTTCAGGTAGAGACTTTATGTACGATGGTAGGCAAGTCACTTTAAAGATCCTGTGACTCTTATCCTTGTATGTAACATGCGGGTAAGTAATTTCACATGCACTCTTAATAATGTTTTGATGAGTAATGGGAGACTTAGAATTTGTGCACAGGTTTCTGATCTCTTCTACTGCCATCTAATCAAGCTAATAAAAGGTGCCTTCAGGGGAACAGACTTTCTTACAGTTGTACACGGGAGGTACTTAAGAATGAACAAGAGAAAAAGTAATTTATACCCAGTTTGAACTTGGCTATATAGAGTCCATCCAATTTTCACTATCCAAACCAAAGCTGAAAATATATTAAATTTCCCATCTAACATCATTGACTGACACAAATACTCTAACTTCTCTTGAATGAAAATATGTGCCAGGTAGTTTTAGAGTATGTCATCAGATTTTTTTGTTTGTTATAAGCCAATACCTTAATGGCTTGATTGAAGAAAAATAATTCTGACCTAACAACCTTAACAGCCATTTTAAGTGCTACAGATCCTAGCTTTGCCAAGGCTGAGCTGCTCTTTCAACAGAAAGTTTGTCTAAGTATTGAATTTTAAACAGACAAAACCAATGTCAGTCCCTTATCTTCTCCCATACAAAATTCTGATGGGGTTTTCTTCCCATTTTAGAACATCAGTGCATGCTAATTTAGAGTATGAACAAACTAAGGAGTACTAAGAGTTGATTGTGTACAAAAAAAAAAAAAAAAAGAGAGGGAACATTCTAAAAGCTGTTTTGTACACATTTCTATAGATAGGAAGCAATTGATACAGCTGGTTTTAGAATTAAATCAATAGGCATCTCTTTGTAGAACCCAAGGTACTATATTACTCCAAACACTTTGTTCATTAGAGTGCTGATTTCCATTGCTTTTCCTTCAGTCAAACTTAATTGAAGGGATCTAGGTGACAAAACAGTGTAAAGAGATGGAATCTGTGAAGTAAGATGAAAGCAGAAGGTGCCTGTGAAAAGAAGAAGATTTGCAAGCTTGCCTTGAGGCTGAATTTTTCTGTTTCCTAAAGAATGCCCTGGTAGAAGTCATTTAGTCTATATCCTTTATTCCAAGATAGCTCACCTGATATTCCTTGGGATGGGATAGAAAATAAATCTATAAGGCAAACAGGTAATCCATCTTCCAAGATCACTCAAATTTATGTTTATTTGCAACCTACCAAGACTGCTACCTTATACCTGCATATTAGTAACACCAACATTGAGGGAGTACCTCCCCTCTTGGAATTGCACTGACTTATTTATCATCTTCCAAGCAGCCACAGGGTGGTTGTACAGTTTGAAATTTATTCACAATTTACCTAGGCTGTATTGAATTCAATGGCCTGGATTCTGATGCAATACTATAGGCCCAGTCCTCGTTCACAATAAAGATCTTTACAGTATTGTTGTAGAGGCACATGGAATTAGGGAATAAATAAACTCAATCACTTTAACAGGATGTATTCAGCTATGAATACATGAAAGTGTTACATAAAACTGGTCATTTCCAATGGAGAGGCTATAACCTTCTTAGTGTCTCCTTTCGGTCATGAGAGCCATATAAAAGGAACTTAGTATAAATGAATCTTTATACTCTGATTTCTACTTCTTCATTGCCAATTACCCTTCATCCTGCTGTGAGACTAGAATTTTTTTTTTTTTTTGTCATGAACCATTTTTAAAGTCTCCAATGATAAAAAAGAGAAAAAAGTTTTCCTTCAAAGAAATCAAGAAGAACCAGATTGATGACTTTTGTTCATGAATCAAACAGTTTAAATTAAAAAATCCAATGCCCTCATGATTCTAATTAATTGTACTTTGGAGATAGGATTTCAGTATTTAACTTTCTGAGGTCATAATGAAAACTTCCCTGCATATTGAATGAATTTTTTTCCTTCCCTAGTATTTCATCATAACCTCTTTGTTATGGAAATCACAAATACAGGAAATCTTGCAAAACCAGCCAGTTGAGACAGCAAGCAGTTAAATAACTCTGGGAAAGAGTGCCTTAATGTTGCAAACATGTAAGCATGTGCTAAAATGTATGCATGAATAGTCCCATGTGTAAAGTTAATTGCCTAGATCAGCACATAATGATGATGCAGCACCATAGTACAAATAAACTGAAGTGATTACACAAAGACTGTATGATTTCATTTTAAAAAGATAATGACTAGAATATTACATTTCCTTCCTGTCTTTATTTGAAAGGGTGAAAAACAGAGATAACTCACGTGGCTCCTCCTGGGCAGTCTTATTAACTCTGAATCAGGTCTTGCTTAGCTCTTCACCCCTCTGCAGTCTGCAGATTAGAAAGCAGGCACCCAAAGCACTTCCTCTCCTGCCACTGGACTCCACTTTTATATCCCTGTTTTAATAACTGTCACATGAAATGATCTCCATCTAGGACACACTTTTCACAAGGTCTCTTTCCCCCCATCTTTCTGACACCTTATTATGACTGAAGTGGAAATGTTACATAAAACAAGCTGTTTATGGAAATCTTATTTCTGTCACATGAGCTCTATTCTGATATGACAGGCACTCTATCTGGCTGCAAGTATTAAATACATTAATTATATATGTCATTATGCAATTTCCCTCTTATCGCCACTGGTTTTTATAGTCCTGGTAAAATATACTCTGAGAAGTAAAATCATTTGCACCTTAGCACACTTTAACGTTTATAACAATCTGACATAATAAGGATACTGTCATTGCAGAAACACCTTCCTACACCCATGTGGGTACTTGAAAATCTGTGCTTTCTCCGTCCTCCTACATAAATATAGTAGCTTAAGAACTTTTATGCTGTGCCTTGATTTTTAATGATAAGAGATGTCAGGTACCATTTATAACAGCAGAGATGAAGAGGGGACAATTCAGCTTTAACTATAATTCAGATTTCCTTTATATGTAGTCACCTGTTCTCCTGTGAAATGGGAAAAGTGTGAGAAAATATGAAACCCCTGAAGTTTTAAACTAGAAAGCATGAATAACCTGTCTTAGGACCCCTTTCTCTTATTCCCAGATACCTAAGGAACAAAAACATCTTAAGGTGACAGACTTTGATGCCAGTCTAACTGCACTCACAGCAATTAGGGATGCAAGATTTCTACAAATGAGAACTAAACTCTGGCCTGTAATGATGGATCAAATATTCTCATGTGTATATAATACCCATGTATAGCTTGCTTTCTCACACTTTAGCAAGTGTTCATGACAGTGGTTCAATGTCTGCCTTCTCAAAACACAAGACACAGGTTTTGGAGCCTGAAGAAGGGAGTTCAATCAGGACCTTGATAATCTTATGCTCTTGTCTCCAAATTACACCATCAAAATAATGGATATGTCTAGACTGCCCTTCTGGATTGTGATGGCTGAGTATAGGATTTCTGTACAGGTTAAGAATTCCAGATTTTTGCATACAAGGAAAATTCAAAGTGTTCTGTTTAGAATAAAAAAAAATAGCATGTATATAGAGAAAATTGGCTAACTCCTGCAGGATGCTGATGGTTTTGAATAATGATCTAGATTTTGGAGATATAATTATTTAAGTAGTGCTTTTCCCTGTTGTTAAGGTAAATGTCTAAAGGTTGGTGATCCAAAGGCTGCTACATTGAGTGTCTATGTGTTGCCATGTTATGCAGCACATCTGGATTGTAAAACTGCAGTCAGAGTGGTGAACCAGTTCCTGTCTATGAGCCATAGGAATAAATATTGGTACCAAGCAATCCAGTATGGCTCGAGCAGCAGCTCTGGATCTCTTGTTATATTTTCCTTTGTTGCTCATTTGCTTTAGGACTGACACAGTCCTGGCTGTTGTCAGAGTGATGAGAACGGCTATGGCAGTTGCCTATTTTGTCAGTTGTGTTTTGGAGGAGATCAGAGAGTTTTGCCATGGTGAGACCTTTTACTAATGCAAGAGGAAGATGGACTTCCTTTTGAATTTTGACAGCAGCACCTGGGAAGAAGGAGGCACCAGCACACCCCATCACGGGGGCTTACCTTTCATGGAAGCATTGCGTGGCAGCAGCCTGCAGTTGGCATTGCCACGTCTCTCAGCATCCCACCGCCAGCTCGGCCGGGCGCGGGACGGAGGAGGTGTGCGATCCGAGGTGCCGGGGGGGAGGACCAGAGGACGGTACCGTGTCTTGTGGCCCTGGGGCGGGGCTGCCGTAGCGCCTCGCCTGTGCATTGGGTCTAGATTCATACATAAATATAGCCGGGGTGGGCTCGCCACACTCCTCTCCCCCCCTCCCCAACCCCAACCCAGGAAGAGACGGGGGGAGAGAAATAAGAGGGGGGGTGGGGAAATCTTCCCAGTGAGGTCATTTCAATGAGAGCGCAGGAGGCGATCAGACAAGGTCGACTTTTCCGGCGGAGGCGCAGCCCCTGAGGAGCGTGGTGCTGCATACCGCCG
>JANVCC010000019.1:1190857-1301499 GCA_025345505.1 Todiramphus chloris collaris | reverse complement strand
CGCTGCGCGGGGCCCGGCGGCGCCGCGGACGCCCCGCCGCCCCTCGGCAGCGCCCGCCGGCCGCGGATGCGCCGCTCCGCCCCTGCTGCCGGCGAAGGAAGAAAAGTTTGGGGGAGACTTAGGGCCGCGGGAGCGCCGGAGGAGAAGAAGGATGCGCGGTTTTCCCGGCTGATCGGGAAGGAAGGATGACTGAGGGAGGATGTGCACCAGCAGCCAGATCATCGGGAGCCTCCTGGTGCTCTCCGTGCTGGAGATAGGGTTAGGGGTGTCCAGCGTGGCCGTGGGGGCGGTCAGTTTCAGCCTGGTCCTCACAGAGCATAAACCTCAGCTGGGAGACTCTTCTCCGGTATGGAGCGGGGTGTGTGTACGTTAGCCATTTCACTCTCTCTTTAACTCTTTATGGTGATGATCAGACCGTGCGAAGGCATCCCCCTTCCTTCCCTTGCCTTGCCTTCCCTTCCGCGTGTGCATGCTGCGCCGAGAGCCTCGCCGGGTCCATTTCCGATGTGCATGGGGTACGGTCTGCATACTCGCGGGGCGAGGGGGGAGGCACGGTGGGGAGACGTGTGTGTGTGTTGGGGGGGGGGGGGGGGGGGTGGAACAACACAACGACACCCCTTCTTTCTCGGTCCTTTTAATTTTTCTGTTTGGCTGTCAACAATTGAACTTTCTGTGAACCCATTCTCACACTTAGGAAAGCCCGATGCCTTGAGTGGAACACGGGCAATAGCTTACAATCTTTAAATTGACTGCGAGTTTTGCTTTTAATAAAAGAACAGCCTCATCCCTTATGACGAGACTGTCAAAAAGTATTTTCAAATAATATAAAGGGTATGTCAGTTGAGTTCTGAGCTTTTGGAGGAAAAAGAGAAAATGGGAAAGAAAAGGGAAGATACAATCTCATGATCTGGGCACCCTGAGCTTCTTGCAAAACGAACCAAAAATATCAGACACCAGTAATGGGTTAATAGAAGCAGCATCTTCATATCACAGAGCATTTCTCAGAAACCTTTCTCTCTTTTTTTCACTTTGAGATATGCATGTTTCTAGAAAGAATTTTCCTCCAGATTATTATTTATATTTATGAAACAGAGCAGGAAACATTGAATATTCAGCCTAAACATGAGTGGGCATTTTTGAACTCCAAAGCTGATTTTGGCCAGCTTGGATTGTACAGCAGCATTTCTAAAAGGATTGTTTGCTTTGCTTGAGATAAGATGATAAATGCAAAACACTCTTGGTTATTCATCAGCATAACCTCCTCTAATTTATAGATTCATTCTGACAAAGTGCTTCATGTAATATTCTCACTGTCAATAATTATTAATTATTGACAGCAGTCATAAATATTTTTGGCAGTATATAACACACACGTAATTCTGCACTGCAGAACAGGCAGGTGAGAAATGAGAATGAAGATCAGATAAGATAAGACAGTGGCCAACAGGTATGATATTATCAAAATCACTTTAAAGAGGGAGATCTCTGATCATTGTTGATGAAGAAAAAAGATTACTCAAAAACAGGTGTCTATCTGAAGATTTAATGACAGAGGGCAATACCCTGGATTTCACTGAAGTCAAAGAGTTTTGACCAGTCAGTGAGACCAGTATTTTATGCAGTGATTACATTTTGTGACAATGCTATCACAGATGATACCATTTCATGACAATGCACATTTCCTGCACAACTGCTTCATTCATTTTTATGATTTCTGTTACCCCTCAGTTTGTACTAGCCATAGATTAAGATCCTATTACATTAGATATTGGCTCCAAAGACCTTATAACCACAACAAGACAGATGTAGGATAAAAGGATATAAAAGAGTATAAAGAAACAACAAACCAAAATTGATTGGTATAACAGGTGGTTGCATTAACACACTACCAGTCTGGCTGATTTTAAGCTGTTCATATATGTAGAGTTTGAGAGAGGAGTAAGACAGAGGACAATGAAGGGATTTAGCAGCTGAAATTCTCCCATATGTGAGTGCAGAGGCATGGAAAGGAACTCAAAGGGACTTGTTTGAAAATGTAACAATTGGGTGAAGGATGCCCACAACCAGAGCCAGCAGACACAGGCATCAACTGCTAGGAACTGAGCAAACAACTGCAGGTTGGGTAGGCAGAGGGAGACCACAAAGAAACTGTAAAGTGGAAGCAAACAGCTTATGATTCATGTAGTAGAGTAAATGAGAAGTCACAGTGGTATGCAGAGTTGGGTGACATGGTTATAAAGGCTTACTTACTTTGCTTTGAACCAAGGATATAAATTGTCACCATTATGGCACCCTCTTTGTACCACTCCACCAGTTCAAATTATCTGTTAGGTTGTGTCCTTCTGATTAGAGGACTAGCAGGTGAGACAGGACAAGACAGGGGCCAGCGATCTTCTGTTCTCCAGAGTAACTAGGTCCAGACACAAACTGGAGAAAGGTTTGCTTGCACAATCCTCAGTATTGCCCTGATGCAGAAATGGCATAAACTACCTTTCTGCTCACTGGATCTTACACTGAGTTGACATTGCCTTTATTAAAGGATATGTCTTGCATAAAATATGTTGGGTTTTTTGTTTTTCCAATTTCACTCTTGAATCAAGGTTTTCCTTTGTGAAGTGAACATTAAGGAAAAGAAAGGGACATTAAAGGAAAAACTACTACTTTGATATGTTAGCATGCAGAACATTGGAGTTCAGTTTAACAGTGTCACATTTCCCATTGTAATTTACCTGGAAATATGCTGAAAACTTCTGACCCTGTTCTATCCTTTTATGTGGGTGGAACTCAGCAGAGGCCCAAGTTCATAAGGAAGTAGATGAAGATAGCATCACCATGGAAACCTTAACCTGGATTCACAAAATTTGGGCATCTTAAAATCATGCACATTCTGTCTCCTATACTTGCTTCCCTATGAGGCTTTGCATTAGCTTTCTTCTTAAAAGAAAGTTTATGTTCTTATTGTTTACTGTCTTCATTCAGTCAGGTAATTTACTAATGTACCTAACTTTAAGTATGTGAATCTCACCCATAGCATCAGGGATACAAGTGAAGTTAAACGTGGGCTGAAGTGTTCTGATCATTGCATGCCCTGTATTATGTATAAGCAAGCCTGGGAAAGTGCAGTAGATGAGAATGAAGAAATGGAAAGCCCAGGCATTGTCTACATCAAAAATGCATGGAAATGGGAAAACAGTTTCTAAATTTGTTGTTCTCATTGCAGTTGAGATGGATTAAGATAGTAAGACCTGTTTTAAAAGTAGCCAAAAGAAAATAACTGAAGGTGTGACTGACTTATCAAATCATCTGGAGCATATAGAGACAACTATCCTATCTTACATCATATCCAACCTCTTCTTTTTAAAAAAGCCACAGCTGCAAAATTGAAAAAAAAAAAAAAAATACAGTCCCATATAATCTAAGGTGAACATGTTGTTGATTCCTGGATTTTCTTTCTATTTGTTATGATTGTATTGGTATAATTTACTCCACAGGCTGTAGTCAGTGTCTCACAGATTTCTTTTCTCTAGAAATCGAGATATATTTCTGAAATGCACTGTTACAATTCATTTATATGACATAATATAGAAATGATCTCACCAATGAGCATGCTGAACAACTACACTAACATAGCAAGAATGGCAGCATCCATGGCAAAGGCTTTTGCATAAACAAAAAAATCAGAAGAAAATAATTTAAAAAGTGTTTACAGATATTTTTTAAATGATCACATACTTTCCCAACTATATTTATAACATAATGATTACATCACTATCACTATGAGTAGTGACAATATATTCACAGACACACATATGTATAAGGCTCTAATTCTCATTTATTCTGCAGTGGAGAATAGATTCTTGCTATAAATGAGATTCTTTCACAGAAAGAGAGAGAATGAGAGACAAAAGCCTCATCTTTAGTTAAATATGCCATCTATTTTCACATGCAAGAGATACCTGATGATTCACTTATGGGTATGCCTCTAAAGAGTAATAGTTTCTTCCTTACAAAGACAATTATCTACAAGTATTTCAGAGATGTGCCTTCTCTAGATGTTGGTCAGTTTGTCTGTCTGTCTGTAGGGGCAGAGTTACTCTTTCCATGATTTGTGATTTTAGCACAGTGGAAATCTGCCTGCCCATTAAAAATCTGCATATACTTTGGCTACAGAAATTTACTCCAAGTTGGCACTTGAAATATTTTATTTTAGTGACTATTTTTTTACCTAGGATCTGAGGGAAAAGAAAACGGTCATTCAGTTTGGAACTTTCCCAAAGCGACAACATCATTTAAGACTGTTAAATCAATGTTGGTGGCCTAAAATTTTAAAACATTAAATTTTGCATCTAGTTTTTACTGCTGCCAAGTTTCCTTTGGAAAGAACAGTCAAACTATTACTTTTTTTTTTTTTTTCCCCCAAAAGAACACTAATAAAATCACATTATTATTTAGCATGCAGACAAAATGCAGATGTGATTTTACTTTATTTTAACATGTGCATTGCATTTTCAGCAAACTGACCATATTTCTGGCTGGCTCCTGCTCCTGATAAAATGAATCACAGCACTGTCAGTGAGCTCAGTGGAAGACTGAGAAAATTCTGTACATATAGATGAGGGAGAATGTACCAAGCATGGGAGCTTTTTGCCTTGCATGGAACCATTGCAATTTACTCCATCTTTGAAGTCGTTCAGCAGGTTTTCTTTATTCAGACACTCCAGAAGCATAAACTAACCTGGACGGCAGTGTATCCAAGGGGACTTGTAGTTCCTGGGATGTATTTAAAAGCATCTGTTGAATATAGACTGACTTAAGCCTATGCTTAAATGTTTTGCTAAGACTTTAGTCTACCTGCACAGAAAAATGTTCATTTTTCTTAATTTTTGAGATAAAAGCAGTCAAACTCTAAATATTTGTCAAAAAAAACAAGAAAAAGCAATATTTATTATTTGTTATTCTGATAGGTCCTAAACAAGTAATAAGTATTATTATTTTGCGCTGAGAATTTGAGTGTTTTTCCAGATGACAAGATGTTTTTTTAATCACTGATGGCAGGTAGAGTTTCAGGTTCAGAGACCCACTTCTAAATTTCCTCAAGTGTTTCTAAAAAACATTTTCCATTTTTAAAGTATCTCTGCATTCACCTAGAACCAGATGAATGGAAACAGTAATCACAGGGTCTGGGATGGAATTTAAACTGATTGAATATGGCTTGAATCAGTGAGCACCGCCTGAGCTGATATGACCAAACAGCACACTGCCACGTCAAGGTATTAGCTCAGATTAGACATGGTTGAACACTATGTCTCACTTCAAATAGCAGAACCCCTCTTTTCAGCATGACAGATTTGGTGGGACACAGGGTTGGGTTGTGACAATGCTACTGCTTCTGGTTCTGGTTTGCCATCTCGGCATTCCTGTCTCCACAACCCCCTGCATGGGACAACAACATAATTAGAACTTCTCGTCCCCCTTTTGGAAAGATTATTGTGTTTCTCTATGGAAGTAACAGGCAAACCTACTACCTAGGCTCACTGTTTTTGTGTGTTGTCATTTTCCTCTAGTTTGATGCCTTTGTTTTCATGAGTGGATTTATGCCTGTACTAAGAAAACTTAATCCTTGTTCTGAAATACGGCTTTGAAGAAGAGTTACAGTTAAAGATACCTTGTCTGCTCTGTTCATCCATTAGGGATTTTGTTTGGTTTTTTGTTTGCTTTTTCATTTGGATGGAGTTGAAGCAACAAGATTATTAAATAGAATAGCCCTTTCTAAATTTTACTAATTTCATATTCCTGGGTAGTCTCATACCAGTCACATATTTATATAGTTTTAGTGTAAAACACAGCTTTTCTGGTTTACTATCTGACAAGAGAACACAGAAGTGGAGCTTTTGGTTCTGTCTTGATGGTTTATTCTTCCAAGTAGAGGATTATTTGAATAGGTATGATATGATTGCATTTTCACTATATTACATTCAAATTTGGAATAATTTTCCTTCCTCTACTTCATCAGATACATATGAACCAAAACACTGGAGGGCTTTCCACAGAGTGTCTGTAGTTTGGGCTGCTTCTTAGAAAAATAATTAGGGACCAAGCACTCCTTATATTCAACAGGTTTTCTCTACTATTTTCTTCAGGATTTTCCATAGACATACACTCACCATTGCTTTTGACTCCTCAAAACAGAAGAAAGAATGGTTTCTTAGTTTCAAAAACCAAAAATAGTTCTTTTTCTTCTGCCTGATCGAAACCAACAAATCTTTGGCTCTCTTCCTATTCAACTAAAACTGAATCTTTTTTTCAGACTGCCAGTAAGAAAGTCCCCCTTTTCCAGGAGAAAGTGAAAGATGCCAAGTCGTCTGTTTCAGAAAATATGAAATAGAGATGGATCCAAACCACAGAACTTGAATCTAAATTGAGATTTCAGACTCCTTACTGAAATTTCTGGGTGTTTGGATCTGAGGCTTTGTTTCAAGCCCATATTTAATATGAAGTAAATTAAAGCAGCTTCAAAAAAAAGCATTCTCATTTTCTGTGAGGTCTTTGGTTCTTTATTCTAAAGTTCAACAGACAAAAAGAGATTTTAAAATACACATATTGAACATAAGCAGGCATAGCTGCAGTGTGAATGACAAAGACTTCACACACAGACACTACTGCATCACCCTGCAATCACAGTAGTGCTATCAGAGGGACTGTGACTCTGCTAAATCCCCAACAAATATTCACTGAAAGGGGGCCTGAGGCACTCACAGCCTATTGAGTCCCTAAGTACCTTGTATTTCGTTTTATCTTTCTTTGGATTTTTTACCAATCATCTGCATGGCTCTGTCCCTGTCTATTACTGTATGATACATTCAATCCTTGCCTTCTCTGCTAGTCTTGACACAAAACATCGTATATCATAGGGGTCTGCAACCAAAACAAACCCCAGAAGCAATGGGTATTGGATGCAGATAGTGATCTATGTAGGTTTTTAAGTGAGGTTTTGAATCTTTTAGCCTTTGATCTTTTTTTTTTCTGATTATTTTTTTGAATAATAATTTTAAAAGTCCAATAGTAAAACATCTTTTTCAACAAGTACCAGATGAAGGTCCCTCTCTGGCTCCCAGGACATTTTGGAAGACTTATTCATTTAGCTAATCCTTGATGAAATGTTTTAGCTTTTAACTTACTTTAGGTTTGACATGGTAAGAAAATGTAACTATATTTAAAGAGTCCATGAAGTTGGCAAAAATTGTCTGAGGATAATCAATGATCAAGTAGAAAGGAGCAGGTCCTTACCATGACAGTATTAGTTAGTCATGGGTAAACTCTAGTCCAGAGTAGCTCAACAGTTACAAGCCAAGTTTAACTGGTATGACATACTGACACAAAGATGAGGTCTATCAGGATAGCCACTGTGTTCCAGTTGGCAGTATTACAAAATAGAAGAGTTCAAAATTAAAAGACAAGCAGGAACAAACATGAGAAATTCCTTTTGAGTTTGATTTGTACTCATCCTTTTTCTGGTACAAAGAGCTACTGTAGTTTCTTCCAGCTGCTTTTCACTTCTGCTGATCACAATACCAAGACATGAAAAATGTTACAGGAAATTACTACAGCACCAACAAAAAGAATCCTGAAACCCTAGATATTCTACCAAAAAGCAATCATCAATCATATGATGTCCCACTGACTTCCTTTCTAGAGGTCTCCACACTGAGAAGCTTGGCTAAGGCAACTCTTCATAAGCAGTGTTCCTGAGCCCTGGGTATTGCTAATATTCTCTCTGTAAAGCAGGTTTCCACTGCTTTAAATGAATCAGAATCCTCTGCAGCATCAGAAGAGAGTGGTAAATTTGGCTCATCATTTTCAAAGCTCTGCCTGAGGTTAAATTGCCTGACACTGTAGCTCAAAATCATCTATTGGTTTTAATAGCAAAATGCCTGCTATCATAAATAAATAACCATACTGTTTCCAGGGCAGGTCTTTTCTCTGTAACACACTGTCATCTTAAAAACCCCAAATGATATTAATCCTTTGCTAATGCCCAAGTGCTTCTCTTCCAAAGTTTTTAACATGTTCAGGCACACTAGTGCATTCAGTTCCACAACTTGCTTGTCTTGTAGTCGTATGGATTATAAAACTTTGGCTCTGTTGGTTCTCTGCTGAGTTATTTAACTACAGGACATCTTATTCCTTGTGTATGTGTATAAATATTGTAGTTGTACAGAGAAAGAAAATACATACAGAATATACATACTGACTCTGACACAATAAAATATTACCATAGAATCACAGAATCATAGAATATCTCAAGTTGAAAGGGACCCATAATGATCATTGAGTTTAACTTCCAGCTCCTTGCAGGATTATCTAAAACTAAAACATATGACTAAGAACATCATCCAGATGCTCCTTCAACTCTGTCAGGCTTGGTGCTATGATCACTTCCCAGGGGAGTCTGTTCCAGTGACCGACTACCCTCTCAGTGAAGAACCTTCTCAGAATGTCCCGTCTCAGAATGTCCCATCTTAACTTCCCTTGATGTAGCTTCTTTCCATTTCCTCGTGTTGCATCATCAGTCACAAGAGAGACGAGATTGGCACCTCACCCTCCTCTGCCCCCTTGAGGAAATTGTAGACTGTGATGAGGTCACCCCTCAGCTTTCTCACAGCTGAACAAACCAAGTGACCTCAGCTGCTCCTTTTAAGCCATCCCCTTGAGACCTTTCACCATCTTGGTTGCCCTCCTTCAGATACATGCTAATAGTTCGATGTCCTTATATTGAGGCACCCAAAACTGCACACAGTACTTGAGGTGGGGCTGCACCCATGCAGTGTAGAGTGGGACAGTCACCTCCCTTGGCCAGCTAGCTATACTGTGCTTGAGGCACCCCAGGACATGGTTGGACCTTTGGACTGCTTGTGCATACTGTTGATTCATATTCAACTTGCCATAAACCCAAACCCCCGGATCTCTTTCCCTGGACCTCTTTCCAGTCTCTTGTCCCTCAATATTTATGTATAAGCAGGATCACTCCATTCTAGGTGCAGAATCCAGCACTTGCTCTTGTTAAATCTCATCTGGTTAGGGATTGCCCAGCTCTCTAGTCTATCCAGGTCTCTCTGCAAGGCCTCTCTACCCTCGAAGAAGTCCACAGCTCCACCTAGTTTAGTATTGTCAGCAAACTTAATGTACATTTAATTCCTGAATCCAGATCTTTACTCCAGGTAGTCCCTCAGATACTTTAACAAATGTGGAACACAGCAGTCACCCTTGTTTTTGGGAAACCAGTACCTTAGGGCTTGCAGTTTAGCTCATTCACTACTCTTGTGATTTCAACTGGGAAATATCTTAGCAATGTATATAGCATTACAGAAAGGTGGTTTGGACAGGTGTGTGCCCTGTCCTTGAAAAACAGTAAAGAACAGCAAAACTGCCCAAACTGGTGGGTTCTAATGCTGAGTGAATCTGTAATTTGCTTGTTGCTCTTGAAACTTGAAACTATCTTTGATGGTATCTTCCATATCCTTTGTGTAAGCTTTCAAGAACTCAAAAATTTTTCTTTATATAAAATTTTCCTTTTGACCCTACTCAATCACTATTGAGATAAATTATATTAATCTGCTTTATCAAGCCTGAGTGAATAGAATTTAATTACAGTGATGTCTTCATCAATTTTTGGGGGGGTTTCTGCATTACCATTGAGAAATATAAAACACTACATGTGAAAATCTGAAGGATGCCATCGGCTGAAGGCAATCTGCAGACAGGATTTGAACTTCACAGAAAGCCTGAGTGAAAACTTACAAGGCAGATGTGATAGTTCTGAGCTGAAGCCTCCTCTGTCTGTGGGAAAGGGGCAGAGGGAGCCTTACCCATGGGTTTTCTGATTGTCATTCCAATGGGTGAGCTCTAGTAACAACTACCAGTTTTATGTCCTAGTATGTCCTGAGCTATTCAGTGCCACAGTCTACATGAAGCAGCACTCTCCACAATCAGATTGACATTAAGTCCACATCCCATGCTTAGTGTAGAGGTAAATAATATATAAAATTTAACCATATTCACTGTGGGGAACAGAGATGTGGACCTGCTTCAGTAGGTCCAGAGGAGGGCCACAAAGATGATCAAGAGGCTGTGGCACCTCCCTTGTAAGGACTGGCTAGGGCAGTTGTGCCTTTTTTGCGTTGGAGAAGAGAAGGCTCCTGGGAGAGCCTTCCAGTCTTTAAAGGGGGCCTACAGGAAAGATGGGGAGGGAGTCTTCATCAGGGAGTGTAGTGATAGGACAATGGGTAAGAGTTTCAAACTGATAGTAGATTAAGTTTAGATATTAGAAAGAAATTCTTTATGGTGAAGGTGGTGAGACACTGGAACAGATTGCCCAGAGATGTTGTGGATGCCTCCTCCCTGAAAGAAGTGTTCAAGACCAGGTTGGATGGAGCTTTGAGCAACCTGATCTAGTAGGTGTCCCTACTCATGGAAGGTGGGGTCAGCCCAGGTGATCTTTAAGGTTACTTCCAACACAAACCACTCCATGATTCTATGATTCAATGGGCCTAACTCAGAGTAAAAATACATCTCATCTTATGCTTTGCTATATGCATGAACTACTTCAGCTGGGAGGACATAAACTATGTATTGAAGCATGTCCTCAAGTGAGATACTGAAATTGTAAAATTTTTGAGGCAAGATGAGATGTACATGCAAAATACCACAGGGACCCTGAATGCTGTATAGAAACTGTTCTGGTTGGTTTTGGTTTTGTTTTTGGTTTTTTTTCCTTTCTTATGTAACAGCTAGTTCTGTTCTGTGATTTAATCCTAAATCAAGGTCGAGTAGAGTATGTTGCTAGAAACTCCATCTCAGTGCAAAAAGGATCTGGAAAAATCCATGTTAAAAACTATAAAATTACATCCCAATAGGAGTGTAGAGTTAGTGTTATTGCAAATAAGTAGCATAGATTTCTTAGTAAAGAATTTTGAAGAAATATTTTAAGAGTATTACAAACATCTGGAGAAAGCCTTATTGCTGTCATATAACTACTGTAGTTCCTACCATAACCGCTCCCTCGGGGACTATTCGCTGATTCCCCCATTAAACTTTTTTGTAGGATGACAAAGAGACATCAGAGAACATAATCTGTCTTTGACACAGGTCACTAAAGAGCACTAACATCTATTCATACTGCCTGGTAGGGGGGGTTTCTGGTTTTGATACTTTTTTCCTAATGATTGAAGTGACAATTAGCAGATCAGTTTGTGAAAGGGAACTACATGAAAAAAGTACAGATACCTTCATGCTATCTCTTGCAAAGTGGGCTATCTAGAGTCCGAAGCACTGTTTTCTGCATGCTTAGTGTAGTCACACCAACAGATGTACTCGTATTTACACCCCCACAGAGGTAACTGAATTGCATTCCTGAGCAGAGTTACACTGTCTTGAAGACAAGAATTCAGGTATGATCCCCCCACGGTTCCGACAGTAGGATCAGGGCATTTAGTACCACAACTATGCTTGAAAGTAGATGACTGGATCACTGACTACAATCCTTGCTAAACTTTTATGAGAAAAAATGAAGAGTAAAAAGGCATCCTTTGCTTGCAACATTGGGTTGGGTTTTATTCATGTTTTGTTTACCCAAGCAGCTTAAAAGTAGGACTTTTTAAATATTTTTTTTTGAGTAATCATCTTCAGTCCGACTTCCAGTTTCTTCTTTTCAGACAAGTGTGTTTATGGTTGACTTATAACTTCCTGAAACATAAGGTTTGTGATAAAAATGCTGACAATTGCAAGCATTGCCTAACCTACTGTTGTGGTCACCACTACCGCAACACAGCAGAATTTAATCTTGAGACCTTAAATGATTAAATAATTGGGTTTTGTTCTGTTTTTTTTTTTCCTCTGCAGTTTCTGCTTTGTGGCATATGTGGAATATTGTGCGCCAAAAAAAAATCTGGACTTGTTGTAAGTTTTTCCACTGCATATATATAACACATAAGCATTTGAAAAGCATACTTATCTAACTTGAACTCACAGCTGGGGGCTTTCTGGGGCCACGTGTTTCTTATAAAAAGTCAGCAGTCCAAAAAAGCAATCAGCACCTTGGGTTAATCAAGCAAAACAAGTCCGTTGTGAAATGGTCTATTTAGGTCATGGCCATTTAACCCACAGATCCCTATTTGTCCATGTCTGGATAAATCTGGATGGAAAACCTCTTGACACAAATTTAAGCCAAGTCAAGAGAAAGTTCATTGATAATGCCACTGAATTGTATCCTCTCTCCTTCAAAAACCAATACTGGGCTGACACATCAATGAGGCTGCTGATCAAGTTTGATTCTATGTATTGTAACTGTTCACTGTTCTAGTAAGTTCTCCTTGCAATCAGAATCATGTATAAGCCAGTTTTGAAGTGATGGTAGATATTTTCTGTACCTTATAAGAATCAGAAATACAGTCATCTTTCTGACTGCAGCAAAATGGTGTTACTACTATAGAAGTTACAGCAGAACTTTATGTTAAAGACATGATACTATTGTAAGTGATAGCTTCTGGCTTAATTTTCTGTCAGTTTGATTATTCTGCTATATACAGATGGAAGTCAAGTAAAACCAGCAGAAGTGTGAAGAGAATCAAGTTCTTGCTCAGAGTATTTCTGAATATCAATGAGTTATCCTAAATCTTGTTACAATGACAGTCTCAGACTCATTTCTTAAAGCATGTGGAACATAACCAGTTCCTAAAGGCTGTCTGTTTTGGTGGCCTCATGGCATAGTCACTTCACAGTGGACTGCAGCATACATCCAGAATGTCACATTCCTGATGAAATTCTCATCCTAGTTGTGTACAGAAATGCTCTGTAAGGCTCCATAATTTTTTTTTCTGTGTAGATATATCCTATGTACATAAACAAAGCCATATTGAGTAACATCAAAGGCTCGTCTAGATCAACATCTGACAGGCCAGCAGTATCAAGGGAAGTGAATAAGATAATAATTTAGCAGTGTCTTCATAATATGGTCTTTTGTCCTCAGGTCATTTGTAGCTCAAGGGCATCCTGAACCAGGGTTGCATCTTTCTGATTAAAGTGATAGAGGAGTTTTACATATCTCATTAATTGCAGCTTGTTTCACATACTTGTAAAGTTCCTAGAAACATTTTAACTGAGTTAAAAACAAACACATAGCCACTACACTGACGTTCTGTACAGCCACCTCACAGATTTCTTTGTTGATTGTCTTGCTTCTTTGTCCAGCATATTCACCCTGAACACTTTTGAAGTCTCCACTAAAGCTGTAGAAAGCCTCCAAACAGTTGTTTGACTGAACAAATTAGAATTAGACAGGAGGCAGAGTCAGATGGCACATAAAGCAAGAGAGGTTCATTGTGAATACATGAGGTGTTCATTCCCAAGGAGTGGTGAGAAACTGCATGATAGAAAATTATGACACAACCTGTAATGTTACTCTTTTGAATGAACTGTTGGAAAACAGAAGATTTTCATCCTAATAGTCCATCTATTATCTAGTTTTTAACATGAACAAGTCATTCTACCCTGCTTTATCTTACATAAAACATCAATCTTAACTCTTGTACACCAGAAGGTATTGTATTCTGTCGGAGCAGAGTGGGAGCTGACGGGGTTAAAAATGAGTGTCTGCAGTGCTCTGCAGTCCGTGATGCTATTGAAGCATTGGATTATAGTTATTTTCATTTTTTATATGAATGAATCTGTCTCTAAAAATGTTACTGTGACATAGCCTCTCTTGTCTTTCCTGACAGATGATACTTTTTTCTGCCTGTTGCATCTGCGGACTAATCGGAGGAATCTTAAATTTTCAATTTCTTCGTGCTTTGACAAAGAAGTCGTCTGCTCTCTATTCTTTGCATCTTGCCTCCATGTCTCTTGCATGCATTGGAATTGGTGGTTGCACCCTTTCTTCATGGCTCACTTGTCGGCTAGCCAGCTATGAACAAAGGCGAATGTTTTCAGAAAGAGAACATTCATTGCATCACTCCCATGAAATGGCAGAAAAAGTGAGTTATGTGTCCTCCTTTATTTGTTCTGCTTCTACAAAAAATGCTACTGTATTTGTTAATGTTTACAATTGGCAAGAGATGCATTCAGTTCTCAGTTTTATATGAGAAAGAGCTTCTGGGGAATGAAATGTTGCCATGCTGTGTAAGCTTTATTATGTTGCATTATGTGGAGCTATTTTTAGGTACTGTATATTTGCAGTACATCCATTTCAATGAAGCACATCCATTTCCAACATAATTCCATTGTATAGCTATTCAAGGTCTTAGCTGCTAAATATAGCACTTCATAAATAATTGGAAGTCTTATTAATAGGGATTATCATGTATTGTACTGTGAAAAAGCACAGAATGCTTTCTGTAACCACATCATTGCACGCTTCCAGGATTTAATCAATTTCTTCCTCTCCCAAGTACTCAGCTTATGAAGTAGGTTATTTAAACACAAAAGCCACAGTTCACAAACCTAGATGATTAAACCTAAGTATAAAAGGGCACATTTAGACACCTAAATGAAACTAGTCTGATCTGCAGCAGCACTAAGCATTTACCACTTACTGCCTTTCTCTGTTAGAAGTAAGCTTCCCAAGGTGTCTAGGTCTATGTTTAGGTAATAAAACAAGCTCCCCAAGTTGAGCACATAGAGACATAAGAATTAACTGAACAGAATTATTGAAAACAGCTCCTTGGATTTACAAATCAGATTAATATTTGAGTAAAATGTTCACTGACACTTTGTACATTATGTTTGGACTTTGTATACAAGACCTTTCATCTGAGAAATGAGTTGAAAAGGGAATAAAAATCAAGTGGACTGCCTATCTAAACCTCCTTCTGCAAGTTTGCATTACAGTTAAGTTTTAACACTCTGTATCATATCTACTGAGACCTCTGAGCAGCAAAGCAAAGATTCATTCACTCACACCATAAAACGTTTTCAGATTCCCTGGCAAAATATGATATAGCAGCTAACTGACCATTAAGCAAAAATTACTTGTTGCTGTTCTTTGGTTTCTTAAGTGATATGAGACTCCGAGTAGAAATATATATTGAATTCAACTTAGAAGATGTTTGAAACATATTTTTACAACTTAAATAGTACAGGTTACAACACTAGCATGAAGCAGGGTGATAAAATCAAGAGAAGAGATAGATTTCTCCCTCTCATTTTAAAATGCAGCAGAATTCTGATGAGCTATGTAAGCAAGTATGAGCATAGTCTTGCAGATGGTAGGCTAGATCTTGCCTTTCAAAGAAGCTCTTGCCTTAACAAGGACAAAGATGAAGTCTATTTGAGAGAAAAAGAGAGAGGGAAAGAAAAATAAATGTTCTGGGAAGAAAAACCTTTCAAAATACAGATACCTGCCAACCCTAACAATTTGGGCTGAAGGTGACAATGTATAGCAGTAGTTCACTGCCTGCTTACCTGGCCTCTTCACCTGCTGAGCTTTTAGACACTTAGCAATGAGGACTGCCAGGTGCCCACTTATCCTAGGTGAAGGGTCATGATGCATGTGCAGAGCAACTTTATTGCACATGCTCAGAGAATATGGCATGCACCCCACCGATGATGGACTCCTGCATGTATGTTGTAGAATCACGTATGCATGCTTAGATGGTCTGACCTGGGACTTCCTAGACCTTCAGCCTGTGAATTGCCTGCTTTTGGCAGGTTTGAGTACATTAGCTCAAGTCATGTCCCTAAAGAATAAGGAAAGCTACTTTAAAACTTACATTAAATTATGCCCTGATGTAGAAAACAGCTTTCAAGTGTTTCATACAAAAGACTATTTTGTATATATATACTGATATACAGTAATATAGACATGTACTGCATGTGCATTTGTTTGTGCTATATTTATTGTATAATTGTTATATTTATATTAGAGATTGAGGGGTATTGAAATAACCGACCTGCCCAGCTGCCCGGTGGTCCCCCCGACACCAGAGTTACCTCCAAGGTACGCTGAACACTAGGGAGCTACCATGTTGTTATGTCACTTCAGGAAGGGCCACCTCTAAGAGGAAGTCATAGTTTCAGCTAATCAAAGTTGGCTGATGCTGTGATGTCACTCTGGGTCAGGAATGGTGCTTCCAGGTAGTGACATAATTCTACGTGGTGAACGCTGCAATCTGGAAGTAAGTTGAGTATTTAAAATATTCACCCTAGTTATAGACATCCAAATGCTCCTATTTGGATGTTGCCACCATTGACTCACTCTGCTTCTAATCTATGTGCTCCTTCATTTCTTGAATTCAGCAGTGTTTTGAGATTTATTAATACTTTTATTTTTGAAAGTAGAAATATTGAGGAAAATAAAGGATTTGCAATATTTTCAGAAATTATTATGATATTCTAATAGCTGATGTGTGTAGAGGATTCAAGTGATAAAGGTGATCAATGGAAACTTTCACCCATAAGTAGCCTTCTGACAGATCATTACTATCAACCTGTGGCTGACTGATAATATATTAAATGTGTTAGGCAGTCTTGGTCCCTTTCCCAGCTAACTGACATCTTCAGCATAGATCAAAAATTAGGCACCTACAAACAGGCAAAATGTAGTGCCTTGTTTCAGAGCAGACAACTCCCAAACTGGCATTCAGAGGCCAGTATTATCCATGTCTGGTCCTCTTCAGTATATGGGGAGAATAGGTACCATAAAAAAAATCCAATGTCATCACTTGCCAAATGGGAAGTTGGCAAGTAGAAAATGCTCAAAATTCAGTAGGTTTTGTGGGAATACTGAATTTTAAACACACACACCTTATTTTCTCTGAAGCTTGATTCGGGAGTATTAATTGTCAAGGCTACTTGGTTTGATGGCACTGTTTACTTTGTAAAGAGGAATAGAACATCCATTGTCTCAAAAATTGAGCAGGGAACAATTCAGTTTTGTGATCTACTTTAAAATGTAGCTGGTAGCACCTGAGAGAGGAGTCACCAATGCTTCCCCTTTATGTTAAACTCTGAGTTCTGGTCTCTACCTTCCAAACTATTTATAAATCAAATATTGTGGATTAAAAGAAGAGAGAGAAAGAGTCAGACTAGCAATAAAAACTAGGTCCCAGAATTTTCTTCTCTTTACCAAGAATATCATCTACTATGTTTTAGACTCAGGCTCTTTCTTTCTCTTTCTCTCTCTGTTTAGTCCAATTAATCTTTACTTTCCTCATGGAAACTTCCACAAGAAGGGGTACAAACAAGTTACTGTTCTTCTACATTTTCTCCAAATGTAGGTAGGAGGCAGAGGTAGTAAATTTAATTTTTCCATGCAGAGAAGAGCTTCTGGTTCTTATGCAAATAATTTAGAACTAACCCAACAGTTGCACCTTTGCCCCATCTACCTGAATTTTAAAAAGAACAGCCCAAATTGCATTTTTATGTGTGCCTATTCATTTTGACATAGTTGGATGTTCTCTGGGATCTGCCACTGGACATAACAAGCAGGTCATTTCTGTATCCAGATTCAATTTGATATGAAATGGGCCTAAGACTGCTCAAAATAAGGCAGTTCTAAGCATAAACTCTATGTGGCTTTGCAGCCTTGAAGGTCTGATAATTGCTTAATTAATATAGCGATCTCCAGGCTTAGACAGCTGCTAAGTAGGTATTGTTTGGATTGCAATTTGAGAATTAGAAAATCTAACTCCAAACAAATCTTGGTTTAGGTGCCTTAGTATTCTGACTCATGATCAGGTCATTTTACTCTGGGATGACTCATCTGCCACTTGAGTAGCAATTTCCTGAAATGCTAAAAGTCATAGTCTGGCATATTAAGGGGAAACCAAAATTAGTCCCATCCCAAGGCAACCCTTAGATCCTCTCTGTATCTAGAACTATTTCCTAAACATCTATCCCAGCTAGCATTGAGTGACATCTGTTTTTAGCATGTCACCACAGAAAAAGATTTGAATGGAAACAAAGATTTTATTACCATCTTGATTCTTTGTAGATTACCACACAAGCTTGAATTGATGCACTTTCAAAGGACAACATTACAAAACCTGCACAGATGCCATCAGTGCTGGATATGTTGTCTGAGAGTAATGTCCAACTCAATCAGTATCAATGAGTCTATCAGCTTTCAAATGTACTTAATTTATGTAGGAAGAAATGTGAATTTTTTTTTTTTTTTTTTTTTTTTTCAGTGAGATGTATCAAGCCAAATAAACATGTATGACAACCTTAGATAGCTGCATTTCAATCACCATACAATAACTGTTATTTTAATCAGTGTTTTCTATTCTTGTTCCAGGAAATGACAGACAACCTAAGCAATGGTGGCCCACATCTGATTTATAACGGAAGTGTATACTAAGAGATTTTAAAAAAATTCCATGGAAAGAAGTGGTTTTAGAATTTTCTTCAGGAAAAAATTAACTCCAAGAAATTGAGAAAATGGAAATATTTTAGCTTTTATGGCTCAGATGTCACAACTGCAGAACAGCACAGTTGCATCTCTCCTTTACAAACATGTACAAAATTTGTCTTCTAAACATTTTGCGGACATACAATATTTATTCACTTCCTGGCTACTCTCTTTTGGGGTTTTTTTTTGTCTGAATAACTTTTCAAAATTGTGATAGTATTTGAAATAGACTTCTCAAGACTCTTCTTCTCATGAAGACTTGGAACTTAGAAAAAAATAATGAAACTGCACCACATTTAGCCGAGTCACAGGATTTCCAAGGAGAAGAGAGCAGAGAAAGGATGGTTCAGGGAAATCTTCCCCTCCCCACTTAGCAGCATCTGGTGTAATATGATGGTTTGAGATCATGTGGCATGGTACCAGCAACGCATCTGCAGTCTCCCTCCCCGCAATGCGAATGCATCCAGCGTCAGTTTTCCCAGTAGATCGTATCAAAAGAGAGTGCAATTTACTCTTCCAAAAGGCTCCCATTTCACATTCAGAGTGTATATGAACAGTGTGCTGAAAACACCAATGTCTTTGTTTTGAAAGACAGAATGATCTAAGAACGCCATAAATCAAAACCTCAACAATGCCTTGTTGTAAAGAAACTGTAAATATTTCCAATTTGTGAATGAAGTATATTTCGTAATTTGTTCATAAAAGATGACAAATAAAGTGAAATCTAAACCAGGGAGATCTGTTGTTTTTTTTTCTTGCTAGAAAGATCTTGCAAAGCTGAACTGTCATGCTTACAGTTTTGCACAACACATTGAAAGATTTCTAAAGGGGTGAAGCCATCTCAAAAAGGAGGAAAACAAAGGCTGAACAGAGGCAAGATCAAGGTTCGAAAATGCTAGAAATTCTGCACATCCACAGTAGAGTTTGGGGTCTGTTAAAACAGCAGGTTTAACTGACCACAAACCTTATTGTAGGACCAAGTGGCTCATACAGCCATGATAAACGGAAGATGTTATCTGTAAAAGAACACATACAGCATAATATGAATACAAAATATTAATATAAAATCACTCATATGTTAAATAGTGAGTCTATGACTATGCCCAGCAATTCACCATGAGTTTGAGATGTGAGCATTATTGATGACTGACAACATTTGATGATTTACACCTATGCTCCCAGAAAAGTACATAGAATCTAATTATTCAAGCCACACCACAAAAACCTATAGAAATTATATTAAATTGTTTTGTGAATCTATATAGTATAAAAGAATATTTTGTTAAATTACCTTAGGAATTTCTAAGTCTGTAAGGGAGTTTCCCATCTAATTACAACATAGAAAACATCTTCACCATGATTTAAGTCTCTCAAACTTCATACAAATTAGTTGGATGGCTAAGCATGTGAGTCAAAACCGGTCCACTTTATAAGGATTTGCTTCATTTAACCTACTGTCTCAAAGGGCTTCTGAATCTTCTGAAAGACCCTGATATGCTAATATGTATTACATACATTAGTAATTGTTAATGACACTATTCAACTTCATAAAGAATATAGATACTGTTGTAGCAAAAGAATTAGATGTTAAGGAGTCTCTGCTTAAGGAAAGTGCTCCCCTTCCCAATTGCCATTAGACTACTACCTTCCAGCTTGTTTGGGTTCTTCATAGGTGACATTGCCTCTTTAGCCTGATGTTCCTCTCTCTCAGCAGCAGGAAATGTGGGATATATGTCCCCAGTACATATACCTTTTGGGAATACTTTTGCTGCAGCTCTGGACACAACCTGTCAAGGCAGGACTACTGTCTAAATGGCCTGTGCAGCTTCATCCAGGTTGAAGAAATCCATGCTAGACATAGAACCAGAGGATGTGGTTTTGTAAGATTCCCTTCCTTGCTGCATTAGTACAAAGCATGTTAAAGGGCCTTATCAAAGAAAAGCAAGAGTAAAATAAAAAAAAATTACTCAAAACCCCACCTCATAACTACCTGGATGAGGTTCATCACTAGCTCTGTAGGACAACTGTAAAATCAGTTTGTACAGAGGTATCTTGTGACACCACAGCACTAGGCATGGTATCCTGAAGAGTAGTATGGAATAGTAGTTCAGCATCTTCTCAGGAATGACATGAAAGAACAGACCATAACACCACCCATTTACTTATCACAAGCACTTAGTTTCCCAGTGTGGCAGTAAGAGTATGGGATGGTGCAAGGCAATAGGGGACTCCTACACATCCACCAGAGTGGCAACAGCCACTTTCTCATACTTTGTAAAGGAAGATACATTCTCCAATCTCACAACATTTGAAGTCTTACTGTAACTTATAACAGCCACAACATTTCTGCTGCTTTTCAGGAGGTGCTTGAATGAGAGAGGAGAGAACAAAAGATTCAACTGTTTGGGTTTTTCATTTTCTTCTTTTGTTGCCAAGCCTGTAGAATGCAGAAAAACTGCCTGGTCCCTGCATTAATAAAAAACTTGAAAATACAAAGCTGGAATTCAAAAGATGTAGGAAGAAATGTGACAAAAGGGATTGCTTCTACCCAAGGCATACAAATTTTTAGAATTTTAAAATTCTAAGTTAAATTACCATAATATATGGATTTGGTAGGGAAATTCTAGGAATGTTTCACATTGTTTAATGAAATTTTGTTCTGTAACTGCATACAGAGTTCAACTGTAATGGAAATATTTTCTGTATATTTTCATTACTAGTACAGTTGAAAGAATTCTAATTCCACTTATCCAACTGTATTAAAAAATAAGCAAAACCTTTCAGTTTTCAGGATGTGACCAGCCAACATATCTACATAAATAGCTTGAAGGCTGGGCACCAAAATCCATTTTAATCTAAATAAGATGAAGCATATGTTGTCCCTAATACAGTTATTTCTGATTCATGCTGCTGTAAAAGCAGATGCTGGCTCAGATTCTCTCAGAGATATTCAGCTGTTATTTAGTAGGTCAAGCAACAGTCTTCCTGAAGGAGCTCACTTTTAGAACTTTGTGTATTGGACTTAGCTAGTAGGCCCGTATATTTTAATATTTTAGACTATCTTTTAGGCTATGCTTGGCATTTCTTAGAACCTCAGCCTATGAAAAACATGCATGTTTTGAATTTACAACAATCAACAGTTCTTATTGCAAACTATGCAGAAAAGTGTATATAATATGTTTTAAATCTTTGTCTTGAACAATCTTCAGTATATATTTGTTGCATTAGGACATATTAATTTCCCTTCAGATGCTCTGTGAAGGTATGAAGGACCGTGAAGCAGGTCAGTTTCAATAAGAAATTTATATACATAAAGTCATAATCACAAATAGTCACAACAAAGTTTTCCTCGCGACTCTGATTTTGAAGGTAGAGGGAAAAGAGACTATAATAGTTTAGACCATTTTTTATCTTTTCAGATCCTAGTCCCAGTCAGGTTAAGGAGTTAAACGGAGCCTTTTGTAATTAAAAGCTTAGAAATGTCTAAAAGCAGACTGGTATTAGACTACCATATAATTGTAGATATTACTGCATAATCTTTCTGCCCAAAATGATTCTAGCTATCTTTTCTTTCCTGTATCAGTGACAACTTTTGCTCCACTATAAACCTCCAACAAGTTCCACAAAGCTGTTGTACATGTATCTGGAGATAGATTTTGAAGAATATTTTGAGAACTTGTACTAGGGCTAGCTGGTCAGACTCACAGTCTCCAGAGGGACAGGGGGTGGAATAAAAAAATGAAAAAAAAAAAAAAAAAAAGCAGAATGTTTTTAGTAAAACATCATTTGATTGCAGTGAAGATACTAAACCCACTCTATTTTTAATATCATCAGACTGTGGAACTCTGGCTGAACTTGCCCAAGAAGGCTTTTACCCCCCCCTAATTATAAAATAATGAAAACGAGTTTCGGTGTTCTGAAAGAAAAGAGGACACTGGGTGAGATGAATCAGTAGCTGAAATTTCAGCAGAAAATTGTGTGACTGAAGAGACTTTTTTAGTCTGTGAAAGTGCTGTTCTGCTTCAGAAAGTAGCAGCTTTGATTTGGAGCAAAAAGTCCAGGGGGCTGCACCAAGGTCTCTCTCGTCACATCTCTACAAAGTAGTCAAAGAAACACCGAAGACACATAATAGCATCTACTTCTGCCAAGGAACTATAGTTAGCTGTACAAAGCAGCCTCACAAGTGCTTTGTGATTCACTCAAATGAGCCCTGAGCATATACAGAATTGGCAGTTTGTTTGTTTTCCCCCCCTTGCTTTACATTTGATTTGATGTAAGGTATCTTTTATGTCCTTTAACCACTGAGTCACAGTAGGTTGCTCTAATGATTTCCACATCAGTATAATTTTGCTTTGTTATCAGCAGAAGTGACTTTTTTTCACCAGAGATCCTTTCTGAAACCCAGTTTTAATCCTGTCATAAGCTGCAACATGTGTCTTTTTAAAAATACAGGCAGCTATGGTATGTTAAACAGACTGACCATGTACATTAATTAAAAATAATTCTGCCTCCATGAAAATAGCTGTTTTGATGAACTGGCATAATGTGTAATGGGGACACACTAGGAAGGGAGGCAGGGAGAGGGAGCACAAGCACAACTGAAAAAGCCTTGCATGCAAAGTGTCACTGCATATAATTCCACTGATGTAAACCAGGTATATGAGTCAACATAATTTCTCTTTGTACCCCTAAGAAAGCAGACATGGCTTTAAAAGGAGCTAAGAGTCATTAGGATTTCCTGCCCTCTTTCTCACATCCCATTACTAGTAGCTAGTGTGAGACAAATCAAATGATGTAACTGGGCCCACAAACTTTTGCAGCTCCTCTCCCCCATCATTAGGTGAATCTTTTTTGTCCCGCTCACTTCATGCCAGTTCTAACTAGGCGATCATGTCTTGCATCTTCCCTTAACTCTTCTGTTAAAATATAGCTGTATCCTTTAAAGTGTACAGTATTGAATAAATTCTCACCCTCCCTGTTCAGAGAAAACACAGATCATTGCCTTCATTTTACAGTGAGATTGCAAACAAGGAAAATTTTATTCCAAATCATGAAGGCCAAACACCCAAACTGACAGCATTAAATTCCTGTGGTTTGCTACACTTACTGATATCACTACTCTCTTCCCCTCTAAATCCAACTATAAACTTCAGGAATGCTGACAGCTAATATGTTTCCGAGGACTACTTGATAACCGTGTAGCACGCAGGAAAAATACGTGTGTCAGAGGTCCTTTGGTAATCATTACATGTAAAGGGCAGCAGGTTAATATTGATAGCCACACTGCAGTGGCAGCAACAGAGATCTTGAAATGGCTCAAGAGTTCTGGATCTAGCCCTCACAAAAGGCAGGGGATTCTTATTCCATTGAGAGTGAACTTTAAAGTGATTTGTTTCTATGTGGCCTTTTTTTGGCTTCATTTCCCAGGCACTGGCTCTGACTACTCTGGTTTAATAAATTAAGGAGGCTTGGAGAAACTGGGATCAAGTCATGTCTTAACCTTCCCTTGGGTGAGCTTCTTCAATTCCCTCACTGTGAGGCAGATTTCCAGATATCACATAAATATATATATATACACACACATATACACACACACACATATATATATATATTATGGTTCTTTCCTAAGCCGTTTCCAAGTTTTCCATCTACATTTACTAATTTTTTCCTGTGCATAGGGATTATAACACTTCAACTATGTATCCCATTCATCCCTGCCTTACCAAAGTTACATTGCACTGACAGCCAGCAGGCCAAGAGTTCTCATACCATCTCTTTCCCTAATTCCTTTGAACTAATATTTACACAATAAGGATTTTAAAATTGAATAAAGTACTCTCTCAGCTTTCTTCTCACAGTTTCTTCTTGAACAAATGACCTATTCTGCCCCTAGGAGTAATGAGGAAAATCAGGAATTCCTTATGTTTTAGAATGCCTCCTTTCCTGATTCCCATCAATGCATAGACAGATCTTTTGTGTAAGTTTGTTTCAGGCTGGTAAGTTTACTTTAGCACCAACACCTAAACACCTAGGATCTTAAAAGGTTTACACTATGCAATAAGGAGTTCTGCAGAACCCCCTTAATCCTCAGATGCAGGGCCAGTTACAGTGTAATTGTACTCCTGAGGCACTCCTAACATTAGCTAATTAGCCATGCTGGGAGGTAGGGCTGACAAACCTGAACACAGAAGCACCCATGTGTGAATACATTGCTTCCGCATATTGCAGATCACGGACAGTAACGGACTGCATGGCACAGGGATACCTGCTTCACACTCATGCCTAGCTCTGCACAGAGAGAGGTCTGCTCTCACTAGCTTTCAAGGCCAACTACCAAACAAAGCTGAAAGACTACGTGATTACATCTCCATCTATCAAAACAAAGACATCTGCCTTACGTTAAATGGCTTGCTTAAGAGGGAATGACCTTTCTTCCCCCATCTTACGATATACATTAGCTTTCTTAGAGTCTATGTCACAGGCTTGGGTCGTAACAGCCTTTTGGCAAGTAATGAAGCCAGAATGAGCACCAAAACAAAACAGTTTCTAGGATATATAAATATGAATCTGTTGCAATTTGTCATTCAAGAAAGTGTTGCGACATTCTTAACTCTGTGGTAATTCTATGGCTGCAGTTATGAGATTGTGTAGGCACAAAGGAACCAACTTGCACCCCTGCTGCAAGGCTGGAAAACTTGGAAAAAAAAGTCTAATTCTGAGAAAAAGGGCTGAATGAGGTATTGGCACATCACACATCTAATGGTAGTGAAAACATAGAAAAGGAAAACCAAGGTAGGTTTGTTCAACGTATCTTTAAATTCTTCACTTTCATTTTTACTTCTTTTTTGTGTGTGTTGTTCAAGTTATTCTTTCATGACATATAAATAGTGAAAAAGGAAAAAAGTTTAAAATTAATTGTTCACTCTTTATGAATGAAGGGTGGTATGTACATGTGTCTTGAGGCCCAATTCTCAGATACTAAATTAATGTCCTTTTAGAAGCCTATATATAAATATGTCCTTAAAGAACTGCTTCCATTCAGTGCAATTGTACTACTCTTGGTTTGCAGTGGTGTCAGTGTGAGAATGTGAGAATCGGGCCCTTAAGCTGCATTGCCCCCAAGTCTCTGAAAATAGAAACTGGATGTAAAGACCAAAGGCACAGAAGTGATCAATCAGAATACATGCATTTTATAAGTACAGATTTGTTGAAGAAAATAAAAAAGGAAAAGGACAAAGAGATTTCCCCATTAGCACCCAACAGTGAAAAATGCCCATTCCTACCAGTTACTGCAATCACAACAGCCTTGCCTGCACAGTCGCCAGAGGTAGACTGCACCATCCTTCACCCCTCACAACACCTGCATTTATAGTCTGCAATGCTTGAAAGTTTTTAAGATTACTTTTTTTAATGGTTTCCCTAAATGCACTGCTCTTAACCCCAAAAAATGTTCATGCTTGAACTCTGAAGGTTTGTTTGGAAGGATTTACTTTTGATTTTAAAAACCATGTACATTCTGGGGACTTCCAGGATATAATTTGGCTTGTTAAGGAACAGAAACATACCAGATGCCCACCAGCTTACTGGCAAAGAGAAAAAGTTCTGTCAAAACAGCATATTTATTTGGAATTAAGAATCTAATTTTAAATCTCCTTCTTTGGTGACACTCATATATTTGGCATTTATATTTCCAATGTTTATACTAATGTCTGAAGAACATTTAAGTAGAACCTTTATTTCCAAATAGAGTTTCATAACTTGGCGGGCTCATGTTCACTTTATAAATATAAGGACTTTAAATCCTTTTCCATATAAACATGTGTAATATCTCCTACCAAAAGTGTGTGTCAGCCAAGAAGTTCAATTATGCTCCATCTATAAATCTGTGCAAGACAGTTCATCCAAAATAAAGCATTAGCCCAGGCTTAATTACAAATATACATGTCCAGTAAAGGCAAACAAATAAATACCCTCTAAGTATGAAATAGCAGTGACTTGCCAGGAAAATTATACTTTATGTTAGAATATCCTATAGGTTCATTGGAATGCAGTTGTGAAAAATGACAGGAGACCTTTTGCCCCTAAGAGTGTCCACAGTTCTTGGCTGAGTTGGAACTTAGCAGAAAGTGAGGAAGAGAAAGACACCTCGAGTTGTCCTTTTCACCAGCATGCACGCAGCCCAGCAGGGAGGCGGCTGCCACAGAGAGATGTTAAGTTTCTCCTGTCACGAACCATCTGTGGAGATGGTCCAAAGATACACAACACTGATGTAGACACCTTGCCTTCTGCTCTGAGACACAGAATGAAGTGTATTTTTCCAACTGATGCCCTCAATACACAATGCCACATGAACATCTCCACTGATTGCACAGGGGAAGATTGCAGAGCCAGACATTACTCACTGAGAATGAGTGCAGTGCTGGTTTAGCCCAGATTACTTAACTTTCTGGGTAGGACAGCAGCAAGAGACTAGGAGAAGGCCTGAGCATGGGTTTAAGTGTGATGAACCCTGTGGCCTTCACTGTTTGTAGCTCAGCCTGGCTACTGCAGACACATTGCTTTGGAAGAACTGACCCTTGGCTACTTGTGAGTGAACTGGGCTGCACATGCTCACACCACATCTGACTCATCTGGCCATGAAGAAGTTGAGAGCATATGAAAACATGCAGTGTCCTCACACCACTCTTCTCTGGAGTTTGGCTTCAGCCTGGTTGTGCTGGTGAACCCGAGTTTGACAACAGGTTCAGATTTTCTTAGAAAGCTCCCGTGGAAATAGGGTAACAGGGACTCAAACTGAAGCTAAAGCATAATATAAGACCACATAAAGTTAAATCCCAGCAATAATTCTAGTACAGTGTTAAAAGGCATTAGATTCTGATAAATATTTTGGGTAGCTGCAGGCTAGTCCTTGCAAGGCTGATATCTTATGTGCCTCGCTCTCAAAGTGGAATATCCAAAGTTTCTTTAGGTACTTGGCTAATCAGGGAGAAAGGGTTAAACTCTGCCCCTACAGAGGAAACACCTTCTGATCTCAGGAAACTCGGAATATTTCCCTTAAATCAGGAACCTGTGACGGAACCAAGCACTTAAAAACTCAGTCTGCCTTGAGAGGACTTCATGGTTCTACCTCTGAAATCACATCTCAACAGCAGGAGCCCGTGTTTCTCAGCCTGAATGCATCCAAGCTCCTATCCCCGTTTCTCAGGAGTATTCACGAAATGGCTTGTTAAAGGTTAAGCTGGGAGGCCCTCTTCTGTCGAAATGAAGCATGCGTGATTTACTGCAGAGAAGAGCATGCAAAACGGCACAGCTCTGGGAACTACTGAGCAGGACAGTCAGCTACAGGCCCTGAATTTTGTTGTCAGCTTGTCACAGGCATTTCCTTCAGGGCTGGGTGTTGGGGGTGGTGGTTGAAGTGATTCTTTCCTCAACAACTGCCTAAGCAAACCTGAAAGCAGAAGCAGACTACTGAATAAAATCAGCATTACCCAATGCCACCTCCCTCTCCAGCAGCCGCAGGACAGTTCAGATTTAACCCAATGTTTTTTCCTGTCCTCTCTCAGCCATACAGCTGGGGTTATTGAAACACTCTGTGGTACTGCAGGTTTGCATCTCCTTCAGCTGGCAAGAGGATCAAAGCTGCTGCCCAGCTCATTATCCCATCAACACAACGCAGCCTAACAACTTTTCCTGAACTGGTATAACCAGACATCAACTTGAAAATATCTCTGGTCCTTTGTCCTTGCCATAAGCAATGCAGTAAAATAAGGAGGGAAAAGAAACAAACCCTCATTATTTGAATATTCCATTTCAGACTGAACTAGCAAACTATTTTTCACTCCCAGAGTAAAGAATTAAACCAAAACAGTCAAATTTGTAATCTCCTCTTTCTTACACTGACTGAAAAATAGTATTACCTACCTTTAAGTCAGTCAGGTTAAAAGCAGACACGGGAAAATAATCAGTTCTGACTGTCCAACACTGAGATCCTTTCAAAACTGTTCAAATTTACAGTGCATGCATAAAATTACCTAGTGAGGTGTACAAGCCGCAACTGAAAGCATAAATAACTTAGGCAAGTCAGCTTCTTGAAGTTGCTCTTTCCTACTCTTTCCTAAAACAACCAAGTCCAGTGTTTTTGTATTCCTTTCTTCATTAGAATACTGCCTGCAGGAATGATAGCTCACCACAGTTATCAGATCACCTGAAAAACTCTATTACTCTGCAAACCGTCTTTCAGTGGAGTTATTTCAATGATGACAAACACCTGCTTCTTCTACCCATGATTAAAAAAAAAAATAATTAAAACATACTTTATGTGAAAGAAAAGATTTTGGATTTTGATAAATTATTGTAATAAACCTGAGGGAGTTGCACCATTACTAACCTGAAGCTTTTGTACAAAGCTGTTGTTCATGGAAAGCAACTCAAGAGTTCAAGGGCTTCATTCATTACTTTTTTCCTAATCCTTCCTAGTTGAAAAAAGACCAGAAAGATTATTTTTCCCCCCATTGTTGTAGTGACAAACTAGTTTGTGTCCTGTTGTTGCTGTGGCACTATCTGATTCTTTGCATGCTGACAACAGTATGAATCCTCACATTTATCTTAGTTGGCAATCTTTCAAGCCTGAGGTTCTCCTTACCTACATGTCATTGTGTTCCATGGGTTGGACTACTGGAAAGAAAAGAGCTCTTTCTGTACACTTAAAAGAAGTAAAATTACTGTGACTTGTCGAAGTATGACTATTTTGGTTACTCATAAAGTCTTTTCATAGGGAGATAAACTACCTTTCTTTCATAGTAGTAATACAGTAGCTATAGTACAGTCTCTCCTGCTGATGAGTACACATGAAATCATCTGCAAATGCTGCAAAGGGACCCATGACTACACAAAATCATTGCTTTTATATGAAGAACACTGAAAGATGGGATTCAAATTCTATTTAAAGAATTAAATATACTTGCCATATTACTGGCTCAGTTACTGAAATAATATTATGTAAAAATAATACATCCAAATAAGTTTAAAAAGAGTATTTCGTCTAGTAATGGCAAAGTACTTAATGAGCATTACTTAAAGCTTACAATATCTATGTGAGGTTGATATTGTACTGAACTGACAAGTAATCTGAAATCAAGATAAATATAGTCAAGCTGATGGGCCCAAAGTCTCAAACTCAATCACCATCAGGGCCCTGAGCACTTTCCATCCCTCCTGGGAGTTTGGATGCTTGTGCTGGGACCATGACAGGCAGCAATCTGGTCTTGAAACAGTTATGAAGAGAGAGCTCTCTGAGAAAAAGCTGGAAGAAGCCTCAGTAGAAACTCTCCCCTTTTCTTGGGAGATACATTTAAGTGGAGGTTCACCATTGGTCCCTGCTGCAGGTACACATATGCTTGGTCTCAATCTCTATGATTCTGAACCTGACCCAGCAACTTTACTTTGAGGTTTCACCCCACACTTGTCTCCTCTCTATGGACCTGTTGGGTTTATAGTGGATGCCAGGTCCTGTGGAACAGTGCCCATGCTGCACCCTGGCAGTCACTATCAGGAACAACTGAATGAACCAAATATCTAATTGTAACATAACAACATAAACACTAAGTTAGGCTTACAAAAGTGGTATAGGAAGCCACCAATTACATGATCACAATTTTAAAATAAAAATTTCCTGTATTTCCAGAGTGTTAGGTGTTTGAGAAACTCTTTTATGGCAAAAGCAGGAAGAATTGTTTTAAGAGCAGTAATATATGGCTTCTTATCACTACTAATAAGAACTTCCAGCATGCTTTGCCTCACCAGCTCAACAGAGCTCTTATACCCTTTAGCAACTTATTAACCAGTAGTGAGAATAAAAAGAAGAAAACCAGCCTCTTAATAATTTCAGATGATGCCATAATAATAGTAGCCAGCCATGAGAAGAATGCTTTTCAGTTAATTTTGTGGATAGAATACTCAAACAGCTAAGGTGTGTGTTTAACTGATGTATTTCAGAAAAACAGATAATTTTCTTTCAGCACATTTGAGATCTTCTATTGGTGGCAGCATATGCAAGTATCACAAGTAGCTGGAAATATTTACAAGAAATTTATTTAATTAAAGAAATGAAAAACAAATATTTTTAAAGTCATGTAAAACACATTAATATAGATGCTTAAGAAGTATAAAACATGGGTAATGTCTATATGGTAAATGCTAATTATTCTAATTGCACAATTCTATCAAGCTGTCTGTGGATCCAAATTCCTTCTTAAAGCATATATTTATTCTTCAAATTCTTTCACTAAAAGCTCATTAAACTCCAAACATAAATATAAATAAATAGACTTCAAATTTCAGCTTCCCACTCACATGTCTCATCTTTCACATATATCTTCTATGCATAGTTCTTACACTTGCAAAAAAAGCACATAACAAAGAAATACCCTGTGGGAAGCGACACTGATTTCAATGGAAGTTTTCATTTATATGTCTTACAAGACTCGTAAGAATATATAAGGGGAATACAGGGTCTGTATATAGACTACATGCAAGATCAGCATTAAGCACGAATAGTTAAAATGACTGCTCTGTGCCCCACTGTCCTGCTCTAGACTCCCCTCCATCCCACACGCTGCACAGGAACTGTGCTGTGGGGAGACTGTAAAGTGTTCGATGAGCCCAGGAGACTGGTCCACTGGTGAGAGAATCATTTAAACTCCTAATTCAAAATCTTGCTGGATTGTTCTCTTTGTCAAGGGCCAGGCTTGCCTGGGCAGTTACACTGCCTGCAGAAATACCTGAGAATATAGCCCTTGCCAACCCTTTGGCATGTGCTTATCTGTTAGCATAAGCACTTTCACTGAAGTCCATTTTCAGCACAAAGTGATCTGTGTGCCTAGGTGTTGAAGAGATGAGATTTAAAATGTTGTGCAGCTGGGGGTTGGCAATGTGACATTTCCGAATTTCCCTCAGCACCTGATTGCTAGCGAGTATCAGCAACGTCACAATACTGAGCAGTGCTGAGAGGTGCAATTGGAGGGTCACATTATTTTTGGAGCACAGTGCTTTGAAAAAGCCTATTTCAGATTGCAAAGTATGCTGATGTAATGTCCTGCTGTTGTGCTGAGAGTAAACATCTTAGTTACGCTTGGCCTCATCCACCATACACTACGCACCCTGAAATATCTGCTGAGCAGCAGTACAACAAACGTCATTAATTGTCAGTGACTCAACAGTAACCACGTAGTGACATCTAGGACAATTTTTTCTTGATTCAAATTGAGATGAATATGCAGAACTCAGCAACCACAGTGTCATAATTTTTGGTGAAAGGTGGTTACTATTTTATGGGTAACAACCACAGTGGCATGATGTTTCACATCTGTTTAACTGAATGGTAGCATCCTGTTAAGCATCTTCATTAATGATCTGGATTATGGGGCACAGTGTAACCTCAGCAGGTTTGCAGATAGCACAAGAGGAGGAGTGGTTGATAAGCCAGAGGGTTGTGTTGCCATTCAGAGGGACCTAGACAGTCTGGGGAAGTGGGCTGACAGGAACCTCATGAAGTTCAACATGGAGAAATGAGAAGTCCTGCACCTGTGGAGGAAGAAGCCCATGCACGAGTACATGCTGTGGGTCACCCATCTGGAAAGCAGCTTGGCAGAAAATGACCTATTGGTCCTGGTTGACACCAAGTTGAACATGAGCCAGAAACGTGCCCTTGCTGCAAAGAAGACAAATGGTTTCCTCCCCACATTAGACAACATATTGCCAGCAGGTTGAGGAAGGTGATCCTTCCCTTCTACTCACCACTGTCAAGGCCACACCTGGAGTACAGCTAACAACCACCAGCATCTCTGGAGAAGCCTCTGTCCCTGACAAACTGGCACAATGGACCCATAGCTTCTATTTGTCCCTGGAGCAGGAGGAGTATAGTGATGTATATCCTGTACTATCTCATCTTGCAACTACAGAATGCTTTCTAAGCACTCCATGAGGCATCTAGAATGCTTCTGCTGATGTTTGCCTTGTAGATATATAAATAAAGAGCTTCTCAGGCCACAGGACAGATTGAGGGCTGCTGCAGGGCACAGTTGTATCTGTTCTGCTTTCCTCAGCTTTTCCTGGTATGAACTCTGATTTAAGAGAGTGCCATGGCCCTGTTTGTGTCAATGCCAGATATTTATCTTTCTGTAATGAAGCTGTTATTTAATCTAGAATCATAAAACAATTTAAGTGAGATGCAACCTTTGGAGGCCATCTGGTCCACAGCATTATTTTAGTATTTCAAAGAACAAGGATCCCACAGCTTTTCCAGACAACCTGTTCTAGTGTTTGATCACCCTAACAGTAATCCTGTTATTGTATCTACTAAGAATTTCCCCTGCTACACCTTGCACCCATTGCCTCTCATTCTTTCACTGTTCACTGCCAGGAAGCCTCTCAGTCCATCTTCTCCATAGTTAATCATTAGGTTGTTGAAGACAGCCACTGTGCTACTGCTGTTTCTTTGTATCAAATATTGCATAGCAGTGTATGTCCTTTACTCATTAATGATATTAGTAATATTACCAGTACTCAGATATCTCTGCCTTGGAGAATGAGTGTGAGGTTGAAGGACACACTTGGGTACCTCTCTGATGGAGCAAACATGCCATTCTGGTCTTTACTCAGAAAAATTCCCCTGGATTCAGCTGAAATTTGAGTGAAGACTAACAAATATCTTGGGATTTGACTATTACATCTCATTTGCTTCCAGGAAGATGGTGATGGTAAAAATAATGATGAGAACCTTGTGATTAATGTCACATTTAAACTTACGTAAAGGACAGTGCTGCACTTCTGAAATTTCTCATGCTCTTAAGGGATTTGTGTAAGTGAAAAGAGAGTCTGAAATGAGAGCAAGATTTTGCCCACACTGCATTTACTTTTTTACTATTTTCACCAGTTTCGGGAACATTAAAATTGTACTGCTGTCATGACTCTCACAGAAGAGTCCCTGATTTTCATGGGTTTTTTGGTTTTTTTGTTGGGTGGCTGGTTGTTTTGGTGGGGCTCTTTTTTTTTTGTTTTGATTTTTTTTTCTTTTGTTTTTTGTTACTATAACCATCACTTCTGTTACCTTGGGATTTTTGCACGTGGGTGGATGGATGTGATGGTCAACAGCTGAATCAGTTCAAAGCTGTAGGCTGCCAAACTAAACCATGAACTCAGCAGGAAGCTGACAACAGAAATTTTCTCTTTAAACTAGGACAACCTGGCAAGTGCCTAAAAATTATGCTATGTCTGTTCTTAAGTCCTGTGATTCAGAGATATCAATCAGGCACCAAGTGATACGTAGCACTGAGTCACTCAGAGGAGAGTGACACTCTAGCACTTTTCAAGATAAGAGCTACTATAGGCACCGTACGTTGGAGATTACCTAAGCCACTTGCAGGTGTATTTGCTTCAACACCTACAGCTGCAGTACACAAATGTAAACAGTGACGTTGAGCTCTTCAGCATCCACTCCAGATGACTACTGCTCTGTATTTGCCTGAAGGTAAGTAATGCTGCTATTGATAGTCAAGAGTTTACCCTACTTAGAACCTGTGTATTCATCTCATTTGTTAGCACAATTCGTCAGAAATATTTACAAAGCGTAGAAAAGTCTTACTGCTCTTCACATTGGCATAGGCTGCTTCCCTCCCTTGTTTTAGTGTCACCATCACCTCTCGTATACATGGCAAAAGTCACATTCTCACATTATTTACATATCAGCCAGTATATGAACACACACCGTTGCTGGAAAAATGGAGGAGAGAGTCAGCATCAGATAGCAGCCAGATCTCCACAGGTCATGATATCTCTATTATTGAAACTACACCTTCAAACACCAGCAAAGCTGGAGAGGTGCACCACAGCCAGCATCAGCCATCCTACGGCAAGATCATTTCCAAAGATATAAGGCTCAGGAGCTACTTGGATATGTTTTTTTTCAGTAATATATTTATAGAGGAGATGTTTTATCTTCAGAAGGGTGACTCACAGCATAGGCAATACTGCTCACCAGACATAGCAGCCACTTCCTGGCACGCAACAACCTACTTGGAGAATCAAGGGCCGAAGGCAAATGTAGCCAGTCCCCAACTGTTAGGAGATATCCATCCCAGATATCATAAATGTCACTACAAATCAAGACGAGTTATTAGCTGAAAAAAACCAAACATAATTGCTGTCTTATCCTATTTATGTCCCTTAATGTTTCTCTAAGTCATTTTCTAGCTATTAAAGGCTGACCTATAATCGCTGACAAAACAAAGCACAGTCTGCATATTGTAACACAGGTTAAATTTTCAGCCTGCCATGTAGTTACTGTTGCTCTCTTGGATGATGGCACTTTTCAGTAGCAGGGATTTAGTGTGCCATCTGGTGGATTTTCAGCATTTGATACATTTTATGTACAAACTCTGACAGAGAGATGCCTGGACGGAACCTGGAATGAATTCAATTTCAAAATGCACCAAGTCCTTTGATTACACAGCTCTAAGAGGGACTGCATCTTCTAAACCAGCAGAGTGCCACAGGCACTCTTCCACTACACATGAGTTGCAGTATATTCCATCGCAGCTAAAAATTCCAGGATTTTAATGCTAGATGGAGGCTGCCCTCTGAATAAGTTGCAGCTGCCACAGAGGAGCATGAATGGGCAGTTGGAGGAGGCTTCTACCCAACATACGATGTCAATTCAGAAAGCTGGACTGAAGGTGGCAATGACTGTATGGGAATAGAAGAAAAGACCAGCTGAGAGGGGCTGGATATGCAGTTGTTAATGAATGTCCTTATTGAAGTCTGGCCTTTTTTCCATAAAGAGAAAACAAGACAAACACAGATAAAACAGAAAGGAAAAGAGCAGACTGAGTGAAAATGCAGCTTTTGTTTTTGGTCCCGATTGTTACTGGCAACCTGACGACTAGAGAAAAACGGGATCAGCACAGTTTTATCGGTCACTTTAAGACTTGGCAAACATACCAATGCTGTGCTGTTTTAAACATTGCTTTTAGCTGCCTTTTTGGACACAGGCTTGCTGCAGTGATGCTAAAAGGTCAGCTGAGACGGACTGTTTTTAAACTGAAAGCTAACATCACGAAATGAAAAGAAGATGTACAATTAGGGAAGAAAAAGAAGACAAGAAAAAAAAAAAGTGGGGATATCAGGATTTAAGTGTTATGGTCCAGGTGGTTTTTAAAACTGAACTGTAACTGGAGGAGGTGGCAGCAGCATTGAGATTCCTCAATTTGGTCAGGATGTTCTTTACAATCAGGTAATGAGAGCCAAAGTCATATGGAGGTCTGAGGTCTCAACTGCAAGACAATGCTGCATGTGCTCTAGATATGGGATGTTGCATTATCAAGCAGTGTGACCTGAGAGGTGTAGATTCACAGAGGAACACAGCTGGTGCTGGGACCAGGTATCTATGCTAAAAGTTTAAAGGAGGTTATTTTGAATTAGTTCTGTCCTAACCCCATAGACTTAATGACCATTAGTCTTTAGAGTTCACCCTCCAGATTACTTCAGCCTGAAAGGAAATCAGGAAGTCCCAAGAGCACATTGCAATGAAAACCAAAGTACAGTAGCAGGGATGAATGAGGATTCAATTAGAAAGTGCACACCTGATCTCTGTAGGGACTTTTCTGGGGACAGAAGTCCACGGGGATAGTCCAGATTGATGCAGGAGGAGAGCAAGGGAGCCTTTCTGGCACCATCTTGTCCAACCTGCCTAAACAGAGAAAGACCAAACATTTCTGTTCATGTTGCCTTTCCCTCTTATTCTGAGTTTTTATTTAAGGAGCAGTGTTAGGTTTTTATTATACTGGATAAAGTTGAGTGTAGCCCTTAGTGTATTATATATTCTCACTGCAAACTAAATCCACACATAAATAAGAGTTTTAAAATGTGTATTTCATTTAAGAATAGAAGTGCATGTATTTATCATATACGGTCTTTAACTGAGATTGAAAGCACATTGCAAGATTTAAATATGATCTGAATAGAGTAAGTAAAAAACACAGATATTTCTTCCAGAAAGCTGAGAGCATATAACATACAATTAATTTCAACAGATATTAAATATCTTGGAGAATTAAAGCCACAAGAAAATACAGTTTACAGTCATTCAAGACACTTTCAATTTTGCAAGTTCAGTATGACATCTAAAAAAACATTTTAAAGTCAGTTCTTTCACACTAATCCACCTTTTTTTTTGCAGTAAAGTACTGCAAATTACACCATTTGTTTTACCTCTGAACACTAACAACATCCTGTCTTCACAGTGCATTCAGTCAAAGAAAACCTCCTGGTGATGCAGTATTTGAGTAATTTCAAAGGCTTTGCATCACTTAACATTTTACAGGGAGTTCAGAGATTTCTGATATCTGATGTAAGGCTTGTTTTCACAGAACAACATTGTTTCTGAGGCCTCCACATCATAAAAGGAATTTTAATACCTCTAATTAAATTGATACATAAAAAATATATCACTCCCTATACGGATTCAATCAGTTTGGAAGCATACATCTACTAAAACAAGTTAAGCTGATATAAATTAGATTTAAATCAAAGGAAGAATACCTTTTCAAGGCTTTAGACTAGTTCAGTTACATCAGTTCTAAAATAAAATCTTAAGGCAATAAATACTGTGCAACTTTGTGCTCACCTAAAATCAGACTGACTTCTCTGGACAAATTCTTTGCTAGTGATGCAGTGAAAAACTCAGTAACCAAAGTTATTAAGCAGGCATTCTTTATTTTGCAGTGTCAGATGCACAGGGTATCACTCCAAATGTGTGTACCAATGCAGGCTGGGTACACAGTTTATATGCAGGCTAAGCATACATATTCATTATATTTCTTAAAGTGCAGTCTTATGCTAACAGGTTCCTGTAATTCATTTACATAGTCTGAGAATGTGTAATAAAATTAGGATTAGGGTCTTTTCTCCCCTCGGTGGTCTTCCATGACCTCTGGTGGACATTTACTTCATCTTCTCTTCTTGATCACCATGTTCTTTTAGTGACCTAAGGCCTAAAATCCTTATTCTTGACAGTTCTTATCTGTTCAGCATTCTCGGGTGCCTCGAGATGTCTTGTTGTCCTGTTCCTGGAGATAAACACTATCTACAAGGTTATGAATTTCACAGTATGTCCCTACTATACAACTACCCATTTATTGTTGTTGCTTGTTCAAAGATTAGTAAAACTCCCCCAGACATCCCCTCTCCTGCCTTCACTAACCAGCCAGAAGTTCCCTTAGTACAACAGGACATCAAGCTTTTTCTTTTTCCTGTTACTGTGGCTGACCTTGTAGGTTATTGCAGTGTACGGTGCACCAGCATCCTTTTTTTGTGTGTGACTTTTTAAAGTTCTACCTATCTTCTTTTTTCTGTTTTCTAGTATGTGGTTAATGAAAGTGTTTAAAAAATTCTCATTATAGGCACAGATTAGATCCAGGCCTTAGTACCAGACAACAAATTCTGTATTCTTAACATTGCCATATATTAATAACACCATTTAAGGTCATTTGTTAGTGTGTCTTTTGTCTAAAGTACCAAAGGTTCAGTTTAAATTTACAATGACATTGTAACACAGCTTTTTGTCTGAACTACCAAATGTTTGATTTAGGGTTCACGGGGCAATCGCACGCTTGAGGGGGGTCACGAGCTGCAAAATCAGTTGAAAAAGAGAAAATAAATTCCGCTGATCACGGAGGTATAATCTGAAGAGGCACTAAACGGTGTTCCGTTCAGACGGACTACGGAGATAGCCCCGCTTCCCGGTGCTGCCGCAGCCTATCCCGTTTGCTCGGGGCTGCGGCAGAGCCGGCAGAAAGGCCCAGCTGCTCAGCAGGAACCGGCGGCCGCACAGACTCAGTGGCTCTCTCATACTCCAGCAACCAACGCGGCTTCTCAGGGCGACAGCCCCGCCCACCGCACCGCACCGCAGCGCTGCCACCGCCGGGCCGCAGCACCGAGCCCGCGCTCCCCACCCGGCGGCGCACCGGCCGCGGCGCTCCCTGCCGCCGGCGTTCGGAAGCGCGTCACTCCCGCCATTGCACGCCCCCGCCCCCGCCCCCGCCGATAGTGCGTGACGCCATCGGGACGCGCCGTGACGTCTGCCATCGCCGCCGCCGGCCGTGTGGCCCCGCAGGTTGCCGCGCGCAGCATGGCCGTGTCCGCGTCCGCGTCCGCGACCGCGTCGGGGGAGTCGCCGCTGCCCGCCGCCTCCATCCCTTCCTTCGCCGTGGCCCGCGAGCTGGTGGGGCGGCGCTACTCGTGCCTGGTGGTGGCGCCGCATCGCAGGCACATCGCGCTGGCGCCGCGCTACCTGGGCCGCAAGCGCACCGGCATCCGCGCCCAGCTGGACTCCGAGCTCCTGCGCTACTCAGAAAGGTGCGGCCGGGGAGGGGGCTTGCGCCCTCCCGGGTGGGGGAGGCGCCTCGACCCGCTTGGGGGTCCCGTGCCGCGGGGAGCACTTCTTTCCCCGGGGAGGGCTGGCACCTAACAGCTAACGGGTGTGTGTGTGTCCGCCCCCTCCTCCTTCCAGCCTTCAGGGCGTGCTGGTGGCTTACGACAACATTAGAGTGCTGGGTGAGCTCGGGGACATTTACGACGACCAAGGATTCATCCACCTGAACATCGAGGCGGACTTCATCATCTTCAGCCCCAAAAAAAGGAAAAAACTGGTGGTATGTAAACACGCTGACATCTCACAGGACGGTTTTTTTATTAAGTAATCAAAGCTTGTCGTATCTCCAACAATATTATTAAATATTATACATAATTTTGTGTATTATTTATGTGGATGCTTCTTTCCAAAGTGCAAATAATTTTCAAACAGGTTTTTTTTTTGTTTGTATTTAATAGTGGCAGGAATGTTTAGGATATTCTCATGAGTTTATTTCGTTCAAGTACAAGAGCTGTGTATCACATTGAAGCCTGCCTTTCAGTAAAAGGAAGTTTATGGCTCACAGAACAGTTTTAAGCTTATTAATACCTTTGCATCAGTGGGGAAAAAAGAATTTGCAGCTGGATTACATTTGTTGTTGTTGTGCCATAACTTTTGCAGCACAGCTTGTGTCTTTTTAAGTATAATTATGCAATGAATGCTAGGAATAGAATGGGAAAACCCTCAGTGTCTTTCATTCATCCTTGAGGAAGACAAAGGTGCATAGTCTTTGACATGGGAATGTGTTGGAAAGCCACTGAATGGAGTACTTAAAAGCTTTTTTCTGTGTCGTCTGTATCTTTAGCTGCTAAATAGTGCTGTGCCAGCATGAAAGCTGTTTTAGTCAAGCATATCAGACTTAAAATGGCTTAAAGCAAAGTTGATGGCTGTAGTGAGAGGAAAGCGTTACCTGTTCTGTTCAAGTACTAACTGGCTAAGTCTGACTTTCTTTCTCTTGCAGATACAGGTTCAGCTCTAGTTCTGAAGGAATTGTATGAAGAGTATATAGGAATAGCTTCATCTTCGTGAAGAAGAATTTGATTCTTTGCTAGATAAACTGGCTTTATAACTTGTGCATAAACTCTTCTCAAAAAGCGTCCATGTAGAAACCTAAATACATATCATTTGTGTTTAAAAGGATATCTTTAACTATAGCTTCATATGACGTTCTTTCTTTTTTAGGGTGTAATCAATAAAGTGGCCCCTAGTCACATTGGCTGCCTGATACATGGATGCTTCAATGCTTCTATCCCTAAACCTGAACAAATGTCAGTTGTACAGTGGCAAGCACTGGGGTTAAAAATAGGGGATGAATTGAAATTTCAAGTATTGCACTTGGATTCTGATGCAGCTGGGGTGTTCTTCATTCGAGGAGGACTTAGTGAAAGAAGGTATTGTGCACTATGAGAGTGTTTTGAACTTCTTCAGTAGATTTGTTACAAGATGAATGATTTGAATTAAGATGTTAAAGTTTTCTTCTCTTTTATAAAAGCCCATGTCTCTATATAGCCTGTGTTAGTTATCTTAAGCTAAACTTTCTACTGTTTGGGACTCACATGGAAGTTTGAGTGCTACAAATCTGAGTGTGCTGACCTATGAACTATTGATTGCATAAATAATACATGTTCAAAGTAGCACCACCAAATGGCTAGAGTAGCTGTGTTTATGAATGTGCATAGGCTTTTCATGTGAAAACACTCCAGCTCCTGAACACAGTGTTTACATTGGTGTTTACACGCATGTGCACACACACGTTGCATAACCACAAATAGTTATATATGGATGACTTAAATGCTTGCTGAAACATAAGAATATCAAAGGTGATACAGAAAATGCATCAGCTTCTTCCTTTCACTTATGCCCCTGTAAATTTTTAGAGCAGCTTGCTAAAAATCTTAATAGTGATATCTTTTTAAAAGACTATTCAGACTTTTATTTTTAAACTGCCATTTGCTGAGCAGGTTTTTTTCTATGAACATGGTTATGTTTTTAATTAAATGTACTGTGTGACTGTTGTGGACAGAATCATAGCATTTTTTGTTTGTTTGTTTTTTTTTAATCTGGAAGGATGCTCTGGATTATTTCAGTGAACTTAAAATGAAATATCAAAACAGTCCATACAGCATTTCAGAGGAGAAATTTAGGCTAAGATTTGAATGAGAATATTGATTCTGTGGTAAGAAGAAAGGTAGTCAGGTAATAGAAATTACCCTGAAAGTATTAAACTGGTTTTATGATTTTCTCTAACAAGAGTATCATGTTCTCCATTTGTTTGTAGTAAATGCTTATCTTTTATCTACTCGATGTAAATACTGTGTTCTAGCAAATGTTGATGTTTCACTCTGTGCAATGTACTTAGATGTCTCCACTTCAGCTTCTTTTGTATATTTCTTTACAGAATGCGCCCTAAACAATCTGAGACTGTCACTGGCAGTACAAACGGAAATCAGAGTCAGAAGTTTGACCACCAGGAAAATGGCTTGAAGGACTCTGGGGGAGATAATGTCTCAGAGGAGCCCCTAGGTGAGATGGGTAACACTGGGAAGGAATATGCAGAAGAGCAAAGTATTGATCCTGAGAATGGATTATGTGTTGATAAAAGCAAGAAGAAAAAGAAAAAGCATAAGCAAGAAAAACAGGAGCATGTATTGCCTACCAGTGACTCCAGTGGTTACCAAAGTGACCATAAAAAGTCAAAGAAAAAGAAAAGAAAGCATTGCACTGAAGTTGCAGAAAGTGAATTATCTCAGCTGTCACAAGAACCCAAAACTAAAAAGAAAAGGAACTAAAGTCTGAAGTGCCTTTCTTGACTAAGATTTCAGACACTTTTGATAAGCTTCCAATAAAATCCCATTTTCAAAATGCATATGTATATTTATTTACTAAACTATCTGCTCTGCTAGGTGGGTTGATGTTTGTGTCCATATGTGAACCAGCAGCTTTAAAGGCAGGAGGTTTTGAAGAAGTTGTAGAAGAGATAGATATTGCCTCTCTTCTGTTTGTTTTATTTACTGGAGAATAAGGCACAAAAGAGCAGTGGAATGTAGTTACAGGAACAGATGCATCACGTCTGTATTTGCTTCCTAGTTCCATCCATTAATAAGTAGCTAGTTATGGTCTTTGCTACTCCAATTCCATCTTTGCTGATCAGTGTCTTGATATTGTAAGAGTAGATTAGGCTTATCTTTGGGTTTCTGGGAAATACACTTGAATTCCTGTGGGCTGAGAAGAGAAATTATTTTTACTTTTATTGTAAGGGTTCATGAATGCCTGCAAATGAAACTCTGCAATCTGACTTAAAGCTTAAGCAAACTTGAGTGTCTTGGATCTTTGAAAGCACTTTTTGCAGTACTGTAGGAAAAACTGATCAGTTGATTTAGAGCAAGCAGGGAAGACAGGAAAACAATATAATCTAGTGTAATGAAGTACCACTTCTGATAAAGCAGGTGGTAATAGGGCCTACTTTGATTGTTTTTATGCAGCAAGCTCATCGGCTTCACTGTTTTCTTCTTTTTTTAAAACAAGCTGAAGTGCAACCCCCCAACTTTTTGTGTTAGTTGTAACTTTCAAACACTGCTCTCTAGACCAGCAGGTGCTGTCAATATTTTCCAGACTGTTGGAATTAATGTTAGTGAATTTTGACAATGGGAAAATGTGTCTTTATTAAAGATCTCATTTCCCTGGTATTCATATATGACAATTTTTTTTAATATCAATACTTCTGGTTGCAACTGTTTTCTGTTATGAGGAGTTCTGGAGAGAACTGTAGTGTGACATGGCCTAGGCAAAGTGTTTGACTGAGGTAGGAGGCAATGATTACTTTGGTATTCATCTTACACAAGAAGACTTAACCAGCTCTTTGGAAGCCTTGTCAGTAAACAGCGTGTATGTAGAAACTTGCTGTTCTACTATTTGTTTTTAGATGACAAAACATTTAGCTCTAGTGATTATGCTGATGCTATTAGCTCACTTTACTAGATTTATATACAGTGCCTAATAACATATCCATTCTCATTGAATGTATTCTGAATTCAAAGTGTGACAATACTTGGTGTATGGCTCCCTTTGTGCTATATTAATGGTTTGTATGTATCTTTAAAGCTCCAAGCTTACCAAGACAAATCTAAGTTTCTGTCTTCTAGGCTGGATGGCATGGCAGTACATCATAGGCATTTTATTATAACACCATAAAGAACCACACTTTTGAAGACCTATAAGGTGAGCTTAAATAGCTGTTTAAGGGCAGCAGAAACTACAGTATATCCTCTTGTGCTTGCCCTTCAGTGTACTTGATCTTGAAACCAGTTTATGCACAGTCCCAAGATGAAATGAATTGTCCCTGTTGTGTTTCTATATGTGACAATGCTGCCACATAAGCTACACACAATTTATCAAATGCTGTCTCACCTGTCCATTCTTCCTGTACTGTGACAAAAACTGAAAAGTCAGATAATACTTGTAATGCATTTGCAACAGTGCTAAAAAGGTCAACTGAAGGCAGTATGTGGTGTACCAAGGGTAGCAGAGTGTAGAACAAAACATCTGACCCTAACATGCTTAAAATTTAAATACATAGGATGGATTGAGGGGGACATATTTTGTAGTCAGAAATTATCTGTTAGCTCACCACCATTTTTTTGGGTTTTTTTTTTTTTTTTTTAATTGATGTACAGGAAAGAAGTTAGGGCAGTAGGTATGGAGGATATATAACAGAGGAGGGTGGCAAGTGCAGATACTTTTTGTTGATGCCTGTGGGAAGAGATGGACGGAGGCAGTTACTATTGCAGGTGGACCAAAGAGTGTGAGTTGTGTGACTTCATCTGTTAGTCATTAATAATCATTATAACTCACTTTCCTTTTTGGGTAAGGGAAACATCTCCAGTAGACCCACTATTGGTGACTGCAGCATGAGCCAAGCCCCACCAGTTTGCAGAACCAGCTTGTAGCACCAAGGGTTTGCCTTGCTCTGTTACAGCACTTCATCAGCATGGAAAGGACATATTTGGGGAGAAGAACTGAAATTGCAACTAATGAATCAAATAACATCTCTATTTTTGAATGCACTTTTGCTGCTTTACCATTATCTTGCTAAAAAAAAAAAAATTGCCTACTGTAATTTAATGAACTATGCAAACAGGTTTTTTGAGAGCATTAAGCAGCTTTTCTGAAAGCCTGAAGCAATCTGCCTCAGTTTTGAGCCTTATTTAAAGCCAAATTTGTTTGGGGTTTTTTTTTAGTACACAAGTGGACTGGCATCCTCTTGTATCAGTCTTTCGTTTTCTTTCTTGGTTTACAACAGAAGAGAGCAATTAAAAATAAATTACACGCAGGAGCTGGAAATTCATGATTGCTAAGCAAGTTGTTGCTCCAGGGCTACAAATACTGTAACATGTTATGTTAAATCCTTGCTTAGGTTTATATGCAAATAGCAACTGTGCTACAAAATAAAACTGCAGATTCTTTTGGCTGACAATTGTAAAAGGCAGTTCACTGTTTTCTGCCAGTTGCCGTCTTTGGAAGGGGCAAAGTTAAGAAGAGACTTAAAAAAAGACAATAGAAAAAAAGAGCTTTTCACAACTGGAGCCAATATTGGCAGCCTCACAGTGGCAGTGTTCATGTCACTGTTTCAGCATTAGCTAAATATGGCAAGAAAACTTGGGGTTTTGAAAGTAAATTGTCACTCTATTCATGACTTTAAATCACTTTGTGTTTTTCTCCTTAAAAAAAGAAAGATTTTTAAATGCTTTAAATTAACTAAGGAAAGAAGCTGAACTTTACACTTTCCGTAGTTTCTCTGAAATTTGACCATTATAAATGTTTAGCTTTCTGTGTTCCCCTGGACTATAAATGAAGAATTGTACTGAATTTTGATTTTAGCAGAGATTTTTGAGTATAGCCAACAAATATCTGCAAAACTTCCAGTGAGGCCGGATGACTTTGTCACAGTTTGCACAGCCCTTCTGTTCCTTTTTTTTTTTTTTTTTCAGAATACAGTCTAGTACAACTCATTCCTGCAAAGAGGAGGTTAGAAAGTAAAACTGTATTTTGTCCAATCACTATGTTGATAATTATACTAAGGTAATTATCAGATGATCTAGAGAAAACATATGCAGGTTTTTTTCAGTTTTAACATTGTTGGCCACAAACCCAATATTCATTTCTGCAGCTGATAATATTTTGTCTGTATTATGAAAAATGTAGATCCAACTTAACCAGCTATACTAAGGCTCTAAATCAGGAACTCCTTCTTTGTAGTGTAGATACTTTGATTTTGCAGACATCATTCTCAGTGTATTGCATGCCTTTGGCAGAAGAGAAAGCGCTCTTAGAAGACAGTATTTTTAGCTCTTATTAAAACAATTGTTTTGTATTCTCTGCGGCTTGCAATGATCTGCAGTGTTAACTTTAGCTCTTTGTCTTTTTCTTGCTTCTCTTAGAAACAAATTCTTTGCTTTTGACTTGGCAGTTTGCTGCTGCTTAAAATATGCAGCTCTAGGGAAAGGATTTTTTCAAGGGCCTAAGTAAGCTAGCTGCCTTTTGGAAAACATGGGCCTTGATCAAATCTGCCTCTGAATAAACAGTTTGCCTTTGGAAACATCCCAACCTTTAATAGATAGCCCTCAGTACAGACTTTAAAAAAACACGGGGGTAGTTACATACCCAAACTGTTGGAGTTGTATTTTTTTTCTGTAAACCTGTGAAGAGGTTATGTGATCTGATGTTCTCCGGATTATTAGGGCTGCCTATGAAAGGATTGAAATAGTGTCATTCTAGATAAGGCATATATTTTTCTTACCATAATGTTGGTTCTATTCTGCTATGTAGCTTTCAGAAATTCTGTCATTTCAGTAAAGCCTGAAGAACTTCGGTATTCTGTAGAATTAGTCTGTTTATAGGGCAAATATACTTTATTTTCTGGATTCATGTGAACAAAAATAAGTACTTCCTGAGCTTACCTACGAGTATGTTATGGGAGACAGTGTCAAAGGCCTTGCTCAAGTCAAGGTAGACAATAATAATAACTCATTCATGAAGCTGGCTGAATAGAGGGTCATCTTGTTTTCAAGGTGTTAGACTAGGCTACAGTTGGCCTTGATATAGTCAACTGTTTAGGCTTGTTTGTTACTGTGTATGAAGACATAGTCTATGCTTTTGTTTTCTCTAATGAAAGTGTTACTGTATAAATAAATTAAAAATTCTATATGAATCAGTCAAACCAACATTTAAAAGCTGGACTAAATAAAAAGAAATGTATGCTGCATCACTAATCATTAATGTCAACGACAGGAGAAATAAGACATAGTGTAAGATCACTATAAAATTTTTGCATCGTCTCCTTTTTTGTTTCAGATTACAAACCAGTGACATCTGATGCTCTTTCATATCATGCCAGTTCATTACATTCATGCCTGAAGACTTTTTTTTTCTCCATAACAATCCCAAAAACCCAACAGTAAAACAAAAATTTCACACATGGTGCACGTATTTGTAGTCTCTTCATGGAGCCTGTTGACATTATCTTGTGGCTTTGGGAACAGTGGCACACCTTTGCCTCTGCTGTATCTACATCCTACACAGAAGCAGCTTGGGACCTCTGCCTTTCAAAGAAATTACAAATATTATGACTAAATATAAGTACATGGAATCATCTGCACTGATGATGAATGGGATATGCTAATAATTTGTTTTGATATGATTTTCTCAATGTTAAACAGTTTAGCAGAAGTGACCTACCATGTTTTCCTAGTTTTCTTAGAGGGAAGATAATAACTGTTCTATTTGTATGATTTCAAAATTTATCTTCTCATTTAGGATAGACTTTTGTTAAACTTGAACTCTTAAGTTTCCTTGGGCCAAGTGAATGATACTATGAATAGTTGTAAGATTTCTTCTGAAATAGCAATAATTGTGCACGTATTACAGACTCAAGTGCATTTGCTAATGTATTTTTACCCGAGTAGTCTTGATGTCGATATTCATAGGTTAGTTCTGTAGTAATTTGTGTTTCCATCTCACTTCAATATCTGGTTTGCAAAACATTGTCAGACATGATCACAAAATAGAGCCCAGCATCATCTTATTCATTCCTGATGTATATTTATCCTGTAAATCTGTGGTTTTGCAATATTATGACTATGAATGTGAGGACAAGCTGTTGCAAATAACTTCATATCTTCCTATTAATTAAGTGCACCAAATGTCTTTTCTCAGGCAGAACAAATTTCCCAAAGGCTGTTTTCTCATTTTATGAACAAGTCTTAGGAATAGCAAAGTAATTACTGTATTTATGAGACAGACATTTCTGACTTACACTTGAAGTAAAAAATAGTTGAAAGGTGTTGACAAACTGTATTGAATTCAAATACCAGTAACAGTAATAAGAGAATAAAAAGATTGCCAATTTATATCCAGATAGTAGCTGTGGATGTAAAGTGAAAAAAATAGACTGAATATCTCTGCAGTGTCTTGCTATGGGAGTTCTCATGGGGCTTGAAGCAAGTTGTAGTTTTAGACAATTTCAGGTTGCAGTGCAGCAAAGCTCTTCAGCATGACCAGCGAGGGACCATAGATACAAACGGTGATTCTTCATGTCATGAAGATTATGTGAAAACTTGGTGAAGGATTCTTTCTCTCAGCATTTTTCTATTGGATGCTTCCAATTCTATAATAAGAAATGGAACAAAAGAAAAAAAAAAAAAAAACCCAAAACATATACTTCTGTTTTCTGTAGCATTCTTAGTGGTGGTATTTTTTCTTGCATCTGAGGAAAAACTCTTCTGTAAATAGTATTTCCAGTGGTTAGGAAAATTTGAGTGCAGAGAATTCTGATACTCCAGGTTTTGTTTGGAGTATTGTTGCAATTCTTTATGGTTAGACTTTCCTTGTTTCTTTACTGGAGAACACTTTGGAAAATAGTCTAAGAAAATTCAATGACTTTATGGAAAACTGACTAGGAGAGAAGGATTTCAAAAAAGAGAAAAAGCTGTGGATTTCTTCATAAGCCCAGAGTACAAAGGGTAAAATTGAAGTTTAAGAAAGATTTTTATTTTGAAATTTCAAAATCTTTCTTGAGAATAGAAGGAAACCTGAAGACTTAACTTTTAAAAGCATTTATCTCTTCTCTCCACTAAGTATAAATAGACATTTCAAACAGAGAAGTATTCCATTCTAGATATTTGAATTACATTGTTAAGTAGGGAACAAAAAGTGGTTTTCCTCCCAAATTCATATTCTGGTGAAATTAGCTGAATTATTTCTTTTAAATTTGTCAGAATATAAATCCAAGAAAAATACTCTGATCCATTATGAATTTACACTTTGTACATCAAATCAATGTGGGACTTGGAAAAGTCTGGCTTGTGGAAGAGTTCTTATGCAGTGCCACATGGTGGAGTATGGCTTTTTCTGCCAGGCTTTTCCTCTACAACTGACATCTAAAGAAGTCAAAGCTTCTGTGAACTGGTATTTGATGAGAGAAAGTTTCTGGTAAGCATTTTAGCTTCAGAGCATTACTTTCTATTAGTGCTGTGCTACCGGAGCAATTACAAAGTCCTGTGTCAAAAATACACAAGGTTCTGAATGACAAAGGACCCTTCTGCACCTTGTGCTTTTTGATTGTTGCTGTTCCACCCTCGGACTACATTCATAATGCCTCTTTTCATGAAGTCAGTGAGAGCCTGGAGACTTATTTCATTCCCTCCTTTGTGACACAGAAGCATACTTCTGTATTACAGTTGATTGTAAACTTGTTTATTCAGGTGTAAAGTGAGCTAATATGTAAATCTGCATTTTTTAAATTTTAATCTAAATTGTATTTTAGCAGGATGAAGTATAATACAGCCACAACAGAGTGGACTAGTGAGCTAACTGAAATATGACTGAAAGAGAAAAGCAGAACTTGCATGTGTTCTGTATTTCAGCATCAAAACCTTTGTATATACACTAGCTTCTGTGACCATGTTAATTTAGTTTATTTTCTAGTTTTCGTATATCCAAAGTGCAGTTAATATATGTATTCATCCAGATTTTCACTGTTCAGATTTCAAATTCTTTCCTTTATATGGTTGCATAGGAAAATATGCATATGTGGCTGTGTTTTGAATACAAACTCTTGTAAATGCTATGACGTGTAGGAGCATTTTTTTTGTCCTTCCTTAGTAAATATTTAATTATTGGCTAGTTTGCAGACTTTTGTCTTCTTAACTGATATACTGAATTCCTGTAAGTTTCATGGAAATGAGTTGTTGGGCAGAGGAAAGGAATTATATCAGCTCCCCTGTTTGAAGAAAAAGTGACCTAAGTTCAGCTGTGGTGAGCCCTAACCCCTCAGTGAACTCTATGGCAGTGGGAAAAGCTTCAGGTAGAACTTTCCACCTTATTAGGCATGAGGGGATGGGAAAAGACGCATCGTTAGCTGTGATGCTGAGTAAAAAAGTTCATTTTTTCTTTACTGCACTCAGGGCTTTTTTACAACATGTAATTATTTTTTGTTTAATCACACCTCTATTTGTTCTGGGTTTGCTATATACTCACCTGTTCTTTGCTTCTATGGGACAAAGAGGCTGAAAAGTCCATGTTATTCTTCAGTTCATCAAGGCATTTTAGTTTCCACTGAAGGCCACTGTTAATCAACAAAAAGCTCAGTATTGATCATGTCAAGTCTCAGTTCCTGATTTAAAATCTGGAATTGAGTTTTTGAAGAGTGAATGGGATGTGTGGGAATTTCTCTGTGTACTGCCAACTTGCACAGGCTGCTTTGCTGTGACAATGCCACCTGTAGACACATTTGAATTATATTAATGTAAAAGGGGTGACATCAGATTACACTTTTAGCCCTCTGCACTATATCAGTCACAAAGTGAAATACAGAAACTGTCCTGGGATTTGAGACCATAATCCACTTGGTACTCAATTATGCTTGTCCTTACCCTGAATAAGAGTATCTTAAGTGCTTGTCTGTAGAGCTTCACTGAGAAGGTTAAAAGGTGTCTTAATCCTCCTTAGCATGTTGAGTGATGATCCCACCTGAGCATAAATCCATGTGTTTTACATGTAAGCAATGTAACCATTAGAATCTTGCAGAAAAAAATGGATAACAAAATCTTTACCTCTAGTCATTAATTACATTTTGAAAGCAAACTGAGGTCTGCTTATGGAATAGTTGTGGGTGTTTGTCTTTGAAAGGATTTCAGTCTTGGGGGGAGGGTGGACTCAAAAACATTCTGCCATGTGTGAATATTGGTGATAGAATTTGTGACTGTGCTTGTGACATGTTTATGCTCTGGAATGGACGTGGATTTTTTTCATATTGCTTCAGGCTTTGTCATGAAAGCATCCATTGACTTAGTTTAGGATTTGCATGATTTTTTAAGGTTAACTAGAGAGTGGAATTAAGGGGATTCCACTAAATTTCAAATATAAAAAGACCTCCTTTTTTTCCCTTTGAGTGGCAGATTTTGTAATTGAAAAAGCTGTGCACACAATTTTAAGGAGAGTAGTATTCTCACAAGTTCAATAGAAAATTAACAGACCATTTGTGAGATCAGTGATAAAATATTAAATGACAAGCATAATAAATTCTTAGTTTTGTGTGTCTGTGCAATTTATGTAGTAGGATTCATTGTACTATGCAGCAAGGCCAAGATCGAGAATAGCAGGACTTCTGCTGAAGTCTTGAAGCTAAGACAGTTAGGAGGGTATGGTTAAGAGGTTACAGGAGAGTAAAACTTCGATCTCAATATGCTCTTCATAACATATCAATCTGATCAGTATCAGAAGAAAAAAAAAATGCTGTCATCTTAATATTTTATGCTAATTTAGACTGAACATCCTACAGTACTATTTTGGCTCTGTGCTAGTGGTGTGTCAGCTGTCTTTAGAGGCTCTCGTCAAAAGCAGAGGAAAGACTCCTTCAGTGCCAGTATGGTAAAATAAATAACATTCTCAGAAGATTAATACCGAGCTGGAGTACAGAGTATTACTATTTGTCTTAAAACAGACAGAAAAAGAGTTGCATTCTGAAAGGCAAGACTTAGGAAATGACTGATCCCAGGGAATGATAAATTTGTTGATCTGGAAACATTGTTTGAGAAAGAAATGATAAGCAAGTGTCCAACAGTTTGGAAGTTATGAATGGACACATGTCCAAAATGGAAATCTGTAGCTGAACTTCTTCCAAGCACATTTAACCTTCTTTGGTCTGCAAATCTCATGAATCTGAATTGTGTTTTGAACATGTTTATCAATATTGGTTTTGCTTAGGCTGCCTAGTAAAGAAATGCTATCCGGAGAACCTTTTTTTTCCCTATATTGATGCTCTCATTTCTAGTTGAAACTAGTAAGAGAAATAGTGCATTAATTACTTAAAAAATAAATAAAAGCCAAAAATGTACATATTGTGAGGTGACAACTGAATTCCTGTATGTTTTCCTTGTGAGTTAAGTTTTGCTACCCATTTTCAAACTGCAGTAACAAGACTCATGTCTCTCTTCATCCCTCTCCATCACCCCTCATAAATCAGAGTGCAATCAGCAATTCCAAACTGCTTACCGTGTGCCCGCAGATACTGTAAGTGTTGCTTAACAAGAAGTCAAAGAGCTAATCATACTTACACATACTGTAGGTAATTTATGTCTATGCCAGGGGCTCTGCCACGTGCTCCACCATCTGGATCCTGCTGTGGAGGTTCAGGAGACTGTTGGGGTGTGCTGCTGTCCCCATCCAAGCTAAACCTCATCTTTCCTATCCATGGGCTAAATTCAAAGGATCACTGTAGCTCAAGGAATTTATATTACCCAAGAAATGAGTGTATTTCTGATTACTTAAACATCTGGAACAATAAAAAAAAAAAGAAAAAAACACCTTAGAATTGTCATGAATTGGGAAGAGACCCTAAACATATATGTCTCAGTCACACAATTGATATTTCGTCATGTTCCAGTCATTAGCAGCTACTCCTGAGATAGGATTCGACTGTTGCATGAGACAAAACTAATTTTTAAGAATTGTGAGAATTTGAAGGAAGGTTCTTACCTAGATCAGGCCAAGGGCAGGCTAGGGTAGGATATATATACAAGCATCCTGGATGCAAGGAGACCACAACTTGGACCCTGCCCAACCTTTGTGAGTCTTGTGCAGATTTTGGTCAGTAACTGTTAGTTTTAGGAGGATTTGACAGTGATAGGGTGTTACAGCTTTTTCTATTCTTACTCAGTTTTAAAATTGCTGTTTAGAGCACAGTATATTATAACTGATTTATTATATTAATATAATGGCTTTCTTCTAGAACTGTTTCTCAGCTTTCTATTTATTGGTTTGTCTGTGTTTCAGGAGTTAGCACCATCCCCAGCTCTTATTTTTGGTCCCATTCACTAGGTGCTCTTTCTGTCACACTATTTTTCTCAACCTTACCCCAACAAATTAATCCTATTCCTGCAGTCTGCAAATAATCACAGATCTCCTTTACTTTTCTAATCATAAGTGCTTGGTTTCTGCAGCTCCTGTAGAAGTTAAATGGGAGTCCCCATCTGTATTTAACGTTTACTTGGCACAGGGGCTCTGTTATTTCTTCTAAATTACTTCTCCCTTTTAAAAAGCAAGGTTGAAAGTCTAGGTTTGATCAAATCAATAGGACCTTGGCCATAGAGTAGTGAGGGTGAAATTAACTCCAGAATCCCAGCAGGTACATTTTTGATGTTAATTTTTATCAGATTGCCTCTTCTTGATTCCTTCATTACTGTCTCTGTAACAGTACTGAATTTTAGCCTTAGAAAATAGGCTTAAGGTGTTCAACCAGTTACCAGAGGTAGAAATAAAGCTCATGGAATCCAGCTTATTTTAACTTCTTTTTAGGCTTAAAGAGTTTTTATGCATAACTGAGAAAATGCCTCTTCTAAATCCTCAATTTTTTTTCTCTAGTGCTAAGTACCAACTTTTTCGTAAGAGAAGCCTTTCCAATTTTCTCTATTTACAGTGTAAATCTACCCATCTGTGGCTTTGCACGCTTTTCCTGATCCTTTTCATAATTAACAACTCTGTTTTACATTCTCCAATAGTTATAACTGATCATGCATTAATAATGATGATGCTGTCTGAGATCACAAGAACCTAGATAGCAAATTTTGAAGTCAAAAGCAAGATTGTGTACATAAGGATCCAGCAAATAGGGAAAAATGGCCATGATCTTCATTAGAAAGTACCAACAGGGTCACCTGCTCTGTAACAGGGAGTTGTAACTCTCATTGTGGGCAAAAAGGTCAGTCTGTTACAGTTTCCTATTTGAAGATGCTGAAGATGAAATCAACTCTTTTATTTCTCCTGAACAGTAGAAAATATCTCCATTCCCCTTTATGAACGTTGAATCAGCAGTGTCAAGCTGTTAAAAGGCTCAACACAAAAACCCTCTCTGTAGTCCTTATTCGGGTGTAACATGATGTCTCTTATTCCTACACAGTAACAGATATCATATTCCTTTTCCTTTGCTGAAGTGCTTACCTTTGGAGAAAGTTGAATGTTGGTAAAGGGAACTTTCTTCCCATAAAATAATGTAAATTTATTTCAAATTATTTCAAGTACACACCAGAAAAAAGATGCACATTTTTACTACCTGTGTCACCACATGGTACTCTTTGACAGACATTTCTGATGCTCAGCTTTCTCTTAAAATAACTGATAATTTGCATGTACTGAGTGCAAAGAAAGTTATGGTTTAATGTCTGGCTGTCTTTTCCATGTCATGTCTCATACAGCTGCCCCATCCTTAGGCATCTGTCCTGAACCTGAACATCATTGCTCTAATTAAAAGAGAGCTTTTTCCCCCACCCCTTCAGTTTGGTCTTGTGTTTATTTTGGGTGTTATTTTGACCCTCCAGGATCAAGCCAGTTGTTTGTGCAACATGCAGTAAAACCCACTGAGCTTTGCATCTTCATTTAACTCTGACTGCTATGAAGGAAGGACTGTGCAATGGAAATAACCCATGCTGATGTCAGGACAGTTCAAATAGGGCAGGTGCTAGCAATGGTGACTATGAACTTGAGAGCTCATAACAGGCTCCTGTGCAGCTCATGGCCTTGTCTCTAAGGCAGTTTGAGCATCTTGGCAAGCTTACTGAGAAACCTGCCAGTCCTGCTGTGAGGTTAACCAGCACATCAAAGTGAAGACACCAGTACTGTTTTTTAAAAAAGTGATGCTCAAGAGCTCAGTTGCATGAATTATCTCAGTGGAGCGTGGGATAAGAAAGCAAAAACATATGAATACTCATAACATTTACATTCCATGTTCCTAAAGAATATGTCAATAACAATACCTGCAAGCTTTATTTATGTGAAAAGTAATTCTAAACTTTATTTAGAAACACTGTGAGTTTTGATCAGCTCTTGAATTTTCTCTACAGCAGATATTTGGTACTCATATGCTTGTAAATTGCTAGTTTATTTTAACTGTCCTCCAGGCTGCCTCTTGTGATGGCACAGCCTTTGTAATTCAATTTGACTCAGAAAGCAAGCATCTTCTTGCCACCAAATTCTCCAAAATTCAAAGCAAACAGAGGAATTCTCAAGCAATGATAACTGAAGTATTTTCTTCCTAAATATCATCATGATCTCCCATAAAACTGACAACTTGATGTGGTTTTCCACACTTGCAGGCTTCAGACATTTGGTGTGGTAATAAACATCCCCAAATCTTATGTCATTGATTGGATTCAGGGATGATGAAATAAGGAAAACAAAACGAAAGAATACAAACCTTGTCTGAGATTTATTTGGAGACTGTGTGTGAAGTATACCTGGCTTTTCATACTTATCATAGCACCTGACAGAAGGGACACACATTCAGCCTTAGACATGTCTAGTTTATCTTGTTAGTGTCTGAAACAGACAGAGGAAACCTTTCAACATTGTACTTCATAAAATTGTAACCTGACTGATAAATCCGTTTATTTTTCCTTTAAATGTGCCCTGGTTTCCATAACAGAGACAGCTTACATGTATGCTGATGAATGGTTACTCTCCCATCACAGACCTTTATGGACACTTTGCCAAGAAATTTATACTGTGAATTCTTCAGCTTCTTGTCTCTCTCTCTCTCTGGTTTTTTTTTTTCTTTTCTTTTCTTTTATTTTTTTGTGTGTTTTTTTTTATTTTTCTTTTTGTTTTTCTTTTTCTTTTTCTTCTCTTTAATTCCTTTATTTTTCAACACCTGAAAACTTGCAACTGGCCTGGCTTGAAAGCTGTCTTGGCAATTTTACTAAGGCTCTTACTTTGGTAGCTATAAATGACCCTGAAGAATGACTAATACTGTGTGGGGATTGATGACATAAATCTGTTAAAAAGTGCCTGATGTACAGCTTCACATACAAGAATGTTATAGCTGTATTCCTGTACTAACACAGTGACATTGAACAGAGTGTAGCAGATATAAAATCTACAAAAAAAAACCAAACAGATCCTTCCAAAGGGGTTTGAATTATTTTTATGAATTTGTTACCAGCAAAATGCTTCTGATAAGAGATTAATAATTTAATGAGAAATAACAAACAGTGGCCTTAAGGTACATTCAAACAGTGGTCTTAAGGTATATTGAGATATATTCTCTAAGTCACATAATTCTAGTGGTTGTTACTGACTGTAGGTATTTGCCCCAGGAATAAGAAAGTCCACTCTTTCTGTACTCTACTGTTTGTAATGCAAAACAGCAACAAGGTAGAGGTAAAAATGGAATAAAAATACAATTTAGCACTCTGAGAAATATGTCCACCCTTTGTCTTAAATGTATCTATGCAAATCTGCCAGTCTCAGTCACTAGTCATTTTGGATGTACATATTTGTTAATGTACATATGTTAATTCCTTCCTAACCTAAAAAAAAACCCTCAAAACAAAACAAAACAACAACAACAACAAATGTACACACACAAAAAACAAACAAACCAATGACAAAAAACCAAAACCAAACAAAAAAATAGCAAATAAAACCACAAAACCAAACAAACCAAACCAACCAAACAAACAAACAAAAACCCCATAATAAAATAATTTCAATCAGAAGGCGGTAAAAGGAAGGATGTATTTTGTACTGGTCTGGTAAGAAATGAACTGAAGTTGCTACCCCTAACTAGAGAAAGTGCTTGTCTTCCTATTTTGCCTTTGTGACTATGGGATATTAGCTGAATAATTAGATCTGCAGAGGAACAACTGGGGACAGTTTCTAGCTAAGAGGTCTCAACAGTAGCTCACATTGCGCTTAATCATAGGAAATTATGCTGATGCTATTTTTGCTGTATACTTTCAATGAGTCTCTATCAAACACTCTTTTATCCCAGTGTGATTTCCTTTGCCTTCAGAACAGTTTTGGATAGGCTGACAAGGGGGAGATGATGAGAAGTACTTAAAATCCAGTGCTTTGTGCCAGGTCATCTTTTCTGTTGCAGAGATCAGACAGCACACTTCCACTTACAACCTAATCCTTTTTATCAGTTCCCATGTCCACCAATGTTACAGGTCTTCATGGCTGCACAAATCTGGAGAAGCCTCCAACTGCACTTTTAACAATAAAATAGAATAAACATTCTCAGCACAAACAGACTATTTCAGTTGCCATGTCCAACAGTTTGGCACTTTTCACAGCACTAAATTAACTTAAAACATTCATCACTACACATGCTTTCAGAGAAGCAAAACAACTTGGTAAACTTTCTATTTAAGATGAAAAATCACTTAAACTGACAAGTAAAGGCTGTGAAAACAACTCAGAAAAATAAATTAGTTCTATTTAAGACTCAGCAAATATTAGAGGAACAAGAAATGGTACTGAAATGGGTGTTGTGCTCTTCTGTAAAAATAATAAAAAAATGACAAGACTGATTTACGTAAATCTTTGTAAAACCATGCCGCATCCCAGCCTTTCCCAAACTAAAGCTTTGTATGCCAAGTTTCAGCTTGAATTGTTTTTTAAGGAAATCGTTCCTTAATGTATGAGAATTATAGAATGTAGTCATATCTAAACCTTAAGTACAGTTTTATATGTGTCATTTTTTAATAGAACAAAGTGTAATACAAAAAACATTTGAGTGCAGAAAGAATGTACACATTCTATTAAAATTGCAGTGTGTGCAGAAACTTGAAGAACCTTAATATGGTAAAGCTGTAAATCATGCTTCTGTATCTATATCCCAGGAGAGAGATACCTACAATACAAAACTAACATTAACATTTTGGCTAATGCTTGCTAGCCTGGCAAAAAGCTTTGTATGATTTTATGGGAGGAGAAGGTAGAAAGTAATTTTTCACACGTTTTTGTGAGAGGTAATAGTTCATAAATTAAAATGAAACTTAGCAATTCCTCCTAAAAGATGAATTTGCATGGCTCATGACAATCCATACACATTTTGGCCCTAGGTAAGTTTTTCCAAGTGATTCAGGCTAGGTGGAGATGCTCCAATAGTTTTGGTTTTAGTTCATAAGTATCAATTTTCTGAGACCTTTTTGGCTTTCCATGACCTGAGAGTCTCTACTCAGTTACACCTTGCTGAAACTACTTAATGATTTTCCTCTATGAGATACATAAATAGCACAACTTTTCTGGCTAGAAAGAAAACAACAATAAAACAAAAGGAACAAAAAAACAAAACAAAACAAAACAAAAAACAAACAAACAAAAAAATCCCCCCAAACCAAACCACATTTTATTTCTGTTGTAAGACAGAACAGGAGGATTTCCAGAGAGGAAACTTCTAATAATCCCGTGTATTTATTGCAGAAGTTAGCATTACTGAAACTTGAAAACAATTTGTCATATTAGTGTCCATGGAAGCACAGAGGTTTGTTGCTAGGATTTGTACTTTCTGCCATCTACTTGATCTCTATGCTTATATCAGAAAATAACATGAAGGTGACTAGCAATATTTTCATTTAGCCTAGAATTCTTTAGGGAAGCATTACAACAAGCAGTGGATTTGGATCTTATTCTAAACTCTAGAACGTGACAAACACACTTGGAACAAAGAGCTAAAAATCTGCTGTAAAAATGTCTGGTTTGACTTTTCAAGTTCAGATATGAAAAAAGCAGGCAAACAGGATGAACAGTGAAAAATGTAGCTGACTAAATTGTTTCTTCAGCATTAATAATTTAAAGTGTTATGAACAGTTCACACAAACTAGCCTTCTCTTCAATAGTATAAATGTCTTTTATAATGTCAGTTAAATATAAATATGTGGAATGTCCCTGGTTTTTTTTGCCATGACCTTTGCTTTTGACATCTCTGAATGCTTACTTGCCTTTCCTATTACTCATGTTTCAACAACATAAAATAGCCAAATATATGGATGATCAAGTTCGTCCATACTAGACTATAAAAATCAATTCAGTGACCAGGTAGAAAACCATCTCAGAGTTTTTTCCAAAGTGTGTCTAAAGACAGTTCACTACTCTGACAGTCTCATTTAAAGCACCAGATTCACATAGTAGCTTTAATTCCATCTTGAAATGATGTTGAATAGAGGATTTAACTAGGGTTATATACTGTTTTATCTGAAGCTTCTGTCCAAACCCTGCTGTAATCCCCTTCTTCCCTAATCATTGTAAAAAGAGATAATTTATTATAATCATAGGGAGGGGGAGAGCAAAATAAAAATAAACAGCAGCATCTGTTCCTAAGTTTTCCTTTTCTCTAAATTTCTCTATTACTTCACTTTACTGTGTGCTTCTCTCCGAGTCTAAAAGAAATACAAGACCCTTTTTTTTTTTCCTTCTTACTATAAAATATTTGATTTTTGGAGACAAGAAAGATAAATATATGTTGGTACTGTTTTGTTTTTTTTTTTTTTAAAGAAAAGTAGTAAGACTGTGTGGTGCCATGAAAGATAGATTGAAATATCACTTGTCATTTTTTGACTACGTCAGTGCAACCATCACTAGGCTAATACCACCACTTCTCATATGGTTATAACATCTACCTAAAATGCTGCGCAATCTCAATTTTGTGCCACTTCTTTCTGTATCACCTGTCTTTAGGCTCCATGGGAAATAATATTCCATGTATCTTGCCAAATTTGTGCCAGATTGAATGTTCTCAGATACTTTGTGCAGTCATTAGGGGATTATTCAGATCTAAATTGAATACATGAGTCAATAAGGAAGGTAGTCTGTCTTTAACCACACTTACTTTAAGTCACGATTTTGGTTTTGATCCTCTAATTTTCTGTTGTGTATCCCCAGGGTGTTACATTTAATGATGCCTTCTACAAACTGAAGATCCTCTCTACTTTTGAGTTCTTTGGTGTTAGCTGTCGGCGGGACTGCTTGTGCACAAAGCCTGTAGTTTGTAGAAACACGTGGGTCTCCCAACTGTCAGTTCACTGTGTTGCATCACTATTCTCTAGGCCACTCTTGACTTAGAGTGTCTTTTGTCTACTATAGATCAGTAAGATGAAGCAATAGCTGGTGGGAGCTGAAGAACAGCAAACTCCATCCTTTAGCTGAGAGTGGGTTCTGCTCTCAGTAGAGGGCAGCACTAGTACCAGTAGAATATAAATTAGACATAAAGGATCATTCTGTAGGCATTAACCAGCCTTTTATAAGTCAAAAACAATGAAAAAAAAACCCCAGCCTAGAGTGGGACTTCAGAATGCATTCGCAACAGGCATCTCTTATCACAGTGGCCAAATAAAGCATGGGCACCACATGAGAGCTATATTTAATTATAAAGGCCAAGTTTTGTGAGCACTCAAAGAGATGGGTCAGTAACACAGGTTAGGAAGAAGTCTCCTGAAGCAGAGATTTTAAAATTTTAATTGTATTAAATAAATGTCCCAGTGACAGAGGTTGTAGTGCTGTGAGTGTCTAGTAAACTGCACACTGTTCAATCAGCATTAATCGTGTCAGACTGGGACACTAATTTCTACCAGCATTCTCAGGAAACAGCAGAAGTCTTTTAGTATAGTCATTTTTAAGGCTTTACCTCAGTAATTGTCTTGTCAAGGCTCGGCTCACCCAGGAGTTTACATCTTTTTCAATACTGATTAAACTCCACCACACCCCAGTATGTTTCAGAACCACAGCTATGAAATTAGGGAAGGATTTTCAGAGTCAGCTTTTAGTGGCTAGGACGCAAAAATGGACTAAATCAATTACAACCATCCCATCAGTCCATCTTGGAGGCCTACTACTGTTATCCACACAAGTAGCATTCAGCAAAGTAGCTACTTAACTGGCTATAATTTTAAAATCTCCTTTCCCATGAGGCTAGCTGTAAAATCAACATGTGCCAAAGCACCAGAATTTAGTTCCAAAAGTACATGAGAGCTTCAGTAAAAATAGTACCTCTAAGCTTGATTTTGAATATGAAAATTAAGTATCTCTGCATCATCATTATCACAATGCCTTGGCAGTGATTAATTTTGTACTGTGTGTGCAATCTGAAAGGATGGCTGTATCCACATACCTCAACCAAGCGACTGTAGACTTGGGCTCCACAGCTTGTCCCTGGGTGGTGGAACAGCAGCCAGCTGTGGGTGTCTCTACATGCCAGGCACTTGTAGCTGTGGCGAACGAAGCTTTCACATTGCTCTCATTTTTCCATTCCCCCTTAGAGTCTATTTTAAAGAAAAGCCACTGCTTTAAGTAAGCAAAGTTGCATTTTTTCTGGACAATGCCAGGTTCCTAATTGCTTAAACATATGTAGTCCTGCAGGGCTCTGACCAATATAACTGACAAGCAACTGTACACATATGTATAACAAACTCAACAGGTTTTAAGTTAAAGTGAGAAAAACTAATTGGCTGAAGGGTAAGCATAATAAATTCTGGAGAAAAAGTGTAGCTGATCCCATCATAAAACAACCAGAATGAGAATGTGCTACATAATAAACTAAGTGTTACTGTTTTCTACAATCACTGAGGCCCTGCGTTTTGATTAATTGCAGATTCCGAATTACAGAGAAAACGGCAGTTAATTACCCCTAACACCTTTGCAGGAACAGCTTGGAGGGGACTATGAAATTAGCACTCTGAAGTCTGAGTTAAATATATCATTTTAGCTTAATGGAATTTAATAATATTGTAATTCAAGCATATGTTACACAAAATGAGTAGCTTTTAATACTGGAATACCTTTATTTGATCTGTTCCATATTTTGCACGCACTGACATTTATTGATTTCTTCTGCAATAGCCATCACTCCCAAAAAGCGAGGGAGAAACGGAGGAGCACATATTTCAGGTGGGACATTATTTCAAGACCAGCGGTTACCACAGAGGTTTGATGCCCTTACCCCTATAGCTTGGCTGACTCATCTTGCCCGGGTTGATTGCACCCAGTTATGAGTCCAAAGGGCTGAGCTGTGGGTTTCCACCAGAGCCCCCGGTGAAGGATGAGCAGCTGCGGCTCCTCGGCCAGAGCCACACTGCCGCTGCAGCGGCCCCGACACCTTCCCGGTCCCGCCAGCTGCCGGCACGGCCCCGTCGCCTGAGCCGCGCTTTGTACGGAGGCAGCGCGGTGAGCTGTGCAGACGGAAGATAGACATCCTCCAGAGACTCAGAGAAGGAGGCTGCGGGAAATCCCACTCATTCCACAGCTGTATCTGTGATGGGCTTGGAGTCGCAGCTGGCCAAGGAGAAGTTTTTAGGGGGATTTGTGGAAAGGTGGGATACGCTGACATGTCATCGTTTTACCGGATGCCACTGGGTGGAGCGGGGCCGTGTCTGCTGCGGCTATAAACCCGACCCTCCGTTTTCCTCTAGCTCCATTGAAACCCGCGCGTTATTTATGAAATTATAGTTTGCTGGGACGTAGGAGAATTAGAAAAATAATATCTGATGTCTATGTACAGTTTTATAGGCTTTATGAAAATTAGAAACTAATAGCTAGGCTGCTAGAAAACATATCCCCAAGGATTATCAAATATGTCAGTTTAAATAACAAATTCCCTCAAGGTAGTGGAGTGGTCTGAAAAATCCTGCACTGGATTTGGCACTTAGAAAAATCCATTTACACTCTAAGGGCAAAAATATAAAAGTGTATTACTGTACATCCCCACATCCAAATCAGAATCACATTCACACATTGTTGGACGTTTTTCAAATTCAGAAGATAACAGGATTCCTGCTTACACTGTGGCAGCAGCAGCTTTGCAGAATCATCTCAAACCCGGATCCACATCATCTATGTTGTCCTTTCAGTTCCCAATTCCAGAAGAATTTATGAGTCTTTAAAGTAAAATCTCTTCCATATCTGAAATATCCAAACATGTAAAATCTTGGATGAGGCCTGATTTCTGTCCTTTAGTTCATAAATAATAACTGTAATATGTGATCCATTTGAGGAAAGAAAGGACTAGTAATTAATTTAGAAATAAACCAATGTATTCACCCTGTAAAATCTGTATACAGCTTTCAGTAGCGACGATGGGGTAGCATGGGCAAGCATGCAAGCCCAAATGTAATGGTTGCTTCCAGACATATACCATAAAAACAGAGGTAGAAAAAAAATTACTGAGGGCTAAAAAAGAACCAAGGAATATTTTGGGATATTTTATAAGCAAGTACGTACACAGGAAAGTGACAAAGTTTAAGGTTACTTGCCAGGAGTAAGAGCATCTTGGAAAGGTATTTATAAAGGTATTAGCACAAAGGTGATGAGATACAGAAGCTATATTTTATAGATTCTGTCATTTGCAAAAAATTGTGTAAAAAAACCACAGGGATGACCAAATATATTGCTTTGATCTCACATTTACTACTTTTTATGTATAACTGTGTTAGCGGAAGAAAACTTAGATCTGTGTGTCCAAACTCACAGGACCACATCGGGCTCTCTTGATATCATAATCTCCTTAGGTTTTGTCAACTGGAACTGTCCTGTCTACAAATAAGTGAAAAATTTTCAAGCAAACCTCCACTTCCTGAATAGTAGACTTGAGTAAATCCTATCAACACTTTTACCTTGCTTAGACTCCTGACTATGCTTCTGGCTTCTTCAAATTGAATGGTTTACACAGTATTATATGAAAAGCACAGCAAATGTAAGACAGGTAAAACCAATTTAACTTTTATTATGGAACACTATTTGGGAATCTGTATTATCCACTGTGGATGATAACCATTTTTAACTGTCATTTTTTATATTAATGTATTGGGTCTGACTGAGCTGGAGTTAATTTTCCCGACAGCAGCCCTCCCAGTGCTGTGCTCTGCACTGAGAGCTGGAAAGGTGCTGATAACACACTCGTGTTGTGGCTGCTGCTGGGCAGGGCTCGCACAGCACCAAGGCTGCTTTTCAACATTCCCCCTGCAGTGGGATGGGGTGGACAATATCTTGGGAGAGGACACGACTGGGACAGCTGACCCAAACTGACCAAAGGGATACTTCATACCATATGACGTCAGCTGAACTATAAAAGCTAGGAAAAGGAGTTGGGGGGAGGGGGCATTGGTTTGTCCTCCAAAGCAACTGCTACGCTTTTGGAGCACTGCTTCCCAAAAAGGGGCCAGACAGCGCCTGCTGATGAGAAGTAGAGAATAAATCTTGGTTTCTTTTTCTTTTGTGCACAGCATTGCTTTGCTTCTTCATTAAACTGCTTTTGTCTTAGACCACGAGTTACATCTTTTTTTTTTTCCCTCTGGTCCAGCTGAGAGGAAGGGGGGGGAAGTGATAGAGGAGCTCGGTGAGCACCTGGCATCCAGCCAAGGTCAAACCACCACCATTAGTTTAGAAATTGCATTGTGACATAATTGTCACATTCCACTGGGAGCTAATGCTTCCCAAACACTTAGTGCAATGGAAGATATTGTTTAAAATGCAGTATGCATCTTTATCCAGCCTTGCCCAAAGCTCCATGTGAGAGATTCATGTACTGCTATCTCTCTGATCCCTTGAGGGAATTGCTGCACCTCAGCCCTGAGCAAAGGAATAGTCTTACCCAGGTCAGCAACATCACTGACGCCAACACAGAGACAGACATCCTGGGCCTGGATATGCTCTCTCCTCCTGCTTTTCCACCACCATCTATCAGTTCAAGCCAATAACATTTTTATCCACTATTTATCCATTGCTTTGTTTTGCTGGGACACTCTCTCAACAGAAACTGTTCTTGAAAATTTTGTCCAAGTTTTGTCTTTCCTCTCAAAGAATACATCCATAACGCTCCCTGAAAGAGTAGGAATTGTGCCCAGCTGGAATGGAACCCTTAAAAGCAAAACATCACAGAAATATGTGTTTTTCTACTGATAAAGTAAAATCTTAGCTGTACACTTTGTCCTTTACAAGTACTTTTGCTGAATTGCTTTTTGTTATTAAATTTGTGCATATTATATTCAAGCTAGAGCCTACCTTGCCTGTCAGGTGAGGATACAAACGAAAATCTTGGACCAAGAAATGAAGTATTCCTTAGCAAGTTACAAAAACAACATCAATGAGCAGTTGGTAAAGCAATCAGGGTCCCAAGCTGAAGCATACAGCAAACACTGTGACCTTATACTTTCTCATTTGATTTACAGCAGTGTTGGAAAGAAAGTTAACTAGGTGCCATGGGGCTCCAAGAACAGTTGAGTCGATGTATTGTTTAAATTGTTATGGATGTTAATCAGATTAGCAATTTGATGTTGAGACCTGCAGAGAGAAGTGGGTGTACTCTTTGAAGCCCTGCACTGAAGAAATCGGTGAGGTCCTACTGAGTCCCAGAATCCTTATCGGAACAGCTGTGAAACAGCAAAGGAATTATCCTGTCTGGTTTTGGAAGTAGCAGGCACCAACATTCATGAACTGTCCAGTACAGACACAACAACTGGGGCATGAAAGTCATACACACTGGTATATCCCAGCATCAGGTCTCTTATCAAGTGCTAATCATTTTGCATCAATGGAGTGGTGTCAAGTCAGAAACATTCAATAGAAAAATGGAGTTGCTATTTCATTCCTAACCTACCTACTGCTCATTACCAAAATAGCTGAGCATCTTTCATACAAATTAGGACAATGAGTAACACCTTTAGAAGATTTCAAGGAGCCCCCACACCTTTACCATAGTCTAGGCTGAAACACAAGAAAATAAGGACAAAATCCCTGTAAGAAGTTTTTGGGTTTTGGGGGGATTTTGTTTGTTTGGGGGTTTTTGTTGGTTTGGGTTTTTTTGGGTTTTTTTTTGTCTTGTGGAGCTACAGCTCTTGTGCTTTTGGGAAATATGACAACTGACTGCTTTAATAATGTTATGGCAAGGTATTAAGCTTTCTCCTTGTAATCCAATTTGTACTTTTTCTTTTTTATTATTCAAACCAATTATACTCCTAAAATCTTTAATCAAACCTATAATCTTTGTCATTCAGTATCTACAAAATTCTGTTTGAAGTGTTCATATATACACTGATTTTGCTGAAACAGGGCTAGAGAAAGGAGAGATCAGTTTGCTGAATCCACTTCTCTTATTACTATATCAGTTTCTACAGAGGTCTGGCAGGCTTGATCTTTAATCTTTCAGAGATCAGAATAGGTCTCCTACATGTCACTACTGCAGTTATAAAGCAGGCCATCAAATGAAGCTGAATCTTTAAACCAATCCAGCATCTGGAACTTCAAACTTGTCATTTTCTGTGGAAAAAAAAGGGAAATGGAATTCTAAATTATGAAGGACCTTACTGAAACCTCCCACCTAGTCCCGAGCTCAGAGCAGGCTAAAGCAAAGTGCATCCCCAATGTCAGTGCACCAGTGTCCTTTCACTCCAGCCAAGTGTCTGGCAGTAAATTCCCTGATGTCAAAAAGATCAACTTTTGCAGAAAGGAAGATGATACAATAAATTTCCTGGAGGGAAATTCTCGTTCCAGAGATTTATCTATTGCAGAAGAGCCTTGATAATAAGCTATTCAGACACTTGCATTTTTCACATGTCCCAGATGAGAACCCTGACTCTAAGACTCACAGATATTTTGGAAGGAAAAAGGATTTTATTTTGTTTTGGTTTTTACCAGGGGTGGGAACAAAAAAAAAACCCTAAGCAGTTAAAAGCTTTTGTTCTTCAGAGTAGGACAGGAAAGCTTCTCTCCCCATTCGTGTGCTCCCATGTGCTCACAATGCATTATGGAGCCCCCATGTCCATGTGGGTGTTACAAAAGTTTGTAATTTTATCTCTGTGACTTCCATAAAACAGATGAAAATGATACAGTGCATCTCATTCCCACTTCTCATCCACAGGCTCTTTCACGCACATCTCTGACTCTCATTTCCATCCTGAATATCTTGAGCGATCTGTGTTCATAGAAGGCTCATGGACATTTTTAAACATGTGCCTGGTTTAGGAAACTTTGCTGTAAAAAAAAAAGAAAAAAAAAAAAAAAGCCCTAGGCTGTCTTCTGAGAAGATTAGCAAGTGCAAAATACTGAAATGAGAAACACTCACATCAGTACATGAGGATTAGTTCCAACAGCAAGAAAAGAATGTTACTGCACCTGTGCCAGGTTTAATTGCTATGAAGACTGTAAGTGGCTTAGCTTTGGCATTTTCTCATCAAACCAGAATGCAGCAGGCTATATCCATGCCATCTCCATCTGCCTCTGTATCAGTGGAAAAATAGTCTTGCAATGAAAAATGAACACATTTTGTTTCTTCTTCCTTGTCAAGCACAAGTCAATTCTACCACCTGGAAGGTTAGTGTGCACTGCCTGTTAGTTGCATGATACAGACTGCTTTGTTTCTACTCCAGGTCTAGGGCTCTGCAACAGCCTCAGCTCCCTCAAAGTTACTTTTATATCTACTAGGAGCTATTTACAGTTCAAATGCACTGAGAATACAAAGGATATTTACAGTTAGTACTGCCAAAAAATGTAGTGGCCCATTGTAAATAAACTAGTACTTCTGCACAGCTTTCAGTGCCGTGGATGTAATACCAAGCATATATATATATATATATAGGGGAAGGGCAATGTGTGTCATTTTTTGTAACTGCATTCATAAGCTTTGGAATAAATTCTGCACCTCCTGCACTACAATCCTCTTGAAGTCCTTGGCATTTTGGGCTGTATCTGAGGCAAAGATATATTTTCCAAACTTATTCACACAAAATTTGCAATGTAGAAGATCCTCCATTCTGCAATGTAACCCAGGACAAGAGGGATGACTCATCAGCTACCCAGGCATGGAGGCACTGAAAATGACACAGGGACATACATCACTGCTGAATAGTATTTCCTTTGAAACAACTGGTGGCTGTTTCCTCTCCTTCCAAACAGACTGTCAGCTAATGGTTACATGCCAAAATAACTGCCTCACATGCATATAGATGTATAATGTCATAAATCTATCTGAGAGCTCCTACGCTCGGTACAGTTAGAAATCTTTACTTTCATTATTACCATCTTCCTTTTTCATACTTCTGCTACTTTTGTCACCTCCTCCTCCTCCATTCCTGTACATACACACTTCTTTAAAATACTACTGATTAAATAATAGTTGGTATAATCACAAGAAAATCAGCTTTTCCTGAGAGCCTCACATCTCCTGAACAGTACACATGTACACATGTGTAATGTTGTTACGTAACCAGTAAAGGATGGAAGAATGTATGTGTCCATGACTGCATACAGTTAGCACTAAATCCTCACTGGTGTCTTCCTCAGTGCAGGGTAATTACTGTGGTTTATACCAACATAAAGCTCTCTTTTATTCACTACCTATTTTGATACTTCTTAAAGTACCTGGACTAGAGTTCACATTTTAATGCACCTTTTCTGTCCAGGCAACTTTCAAAACTAAAAAACAGCCCTGGTTTGAAAAAAAGACTTTATGACCACTGTAAAGAAAAATTCCATTAATAGATTACCTATTTTTATAAATTCAGAAACTGATACCTATTAACAGAAAACCACTTTTGAAATGCTAAGCAACAGTGATTGTATGCCATATGTATGTTAAGTACTTTGTGTTTGAGTTACTGCCTGCTGAGAACTGTGGTGCCTAGAAGGCAAAAAGAATCTCAAGGATTAACTACCAAGAGTTAAAAATAGTTTTTGCTTTAAATTTCTATGTTGTGTGCAAGGGTGTGTTAAACAGAGGTTTTATTTACTGTTTTACTTGGTAGCAATGACAAGATTTAGCCAGCTACTCCTACATGTAATCTTTTTTTAATTGCAAAAATTTATTTTCTTGTAATCATGAAACCACATCATTTTGATGGGCTGTACATCAAAACTGAGAATCTGAGTGCCAGGAAGTGAGCATCCAGGAACAGCACAGCACCCTCCCAGGGTGGGCTGAGCCTCAGAGAGCTAGCTCATGCACAGGGAAGTATATGAGACTTAAGATCAGTTCTCTGTTTTAACTCTGAATAAAGTTTGAAAAAGTCCTATGTGATATTGCATCAGTAGAGATAACAGGAGAAAAATCATGGCTTATGTAATTACCTAAGGCAGATCCAGAACCTAGCAGTTCCTTAATGTGGAGGGATGTTGCCTGCCTGAGGGCTAAGGAGCACAGGACATTTAGGTGCATAACCCCAGCAAGAAGCTTAAGGTTGACAACCTGCTGCATGCAGACTGAGGAAAAGTGGAGCGAGAGTGTGGTGCTTGTTTACTGCCCCATAATTAGATAGATTAGATAGATTAGGTAGATTAGGTGGGTGCAATGGCATCAGTTAGTCAGGGATTTTTCCTTTTGATTGCCTGGTTTAACATTTTTAAATATCCCTCGGCTAGAATTTTCTCCTTTATTTCTGAGACTGCACAGTAGAAGCAAAAGTGATTTAGTGAGAGGAAAAAAGAACTCATTTCCTACCACAGGACTCATACCTCCTGCACGTTATCCCACGTATTTGGACATAAGACTGTAATCCTGAAAGAGCGCCAAGCGCACGGCATGTTGAAGGCTGCTTGCCACAAAGAAAGTTGAAGCCTTACCCAAGTGGATGAGGAGGGTAAGAAGGGTGGGTAGGGAGTTAAACCTCTTTCACAGAGTTGTTTAACATTTCAGAATACACTACTGGATTTGCAATCAGTTTGGCAGCGGAGTCTTATAACCAAACAGACGTCTCTTTTAAGAAAACCTTTTTATGTCTGAACAGAAAGAGGTTTGTCCTCAAGCAGGAAGCCTAACGCAGAGCTTACACAGCGATATATTTTCAGTCATGTGGCCGAGACAATAAACATGCATCTTTTGATCTTTGTGGCAACAGTGCACGAGTTGTAGTTTATGCTGGGATAGAATGAGGCGCAAATCTGCCAGGAGTGAGTCAGTACTCTGGTGTGTTTATGCACATCCTAAATTTCACCAGGCTGAGTCTAGGGAACTTCAAATAAATGTCTAAAGAACCCATAAAAGTATTCCAGCAAGCATGATTGTTTAAGTCCTTATGTCAAAACACAGGAACACGCAGTCTATTTTGTATAAAATATTTTTTTGTTTTGCAACTATAAATTAAATCTCTTTAAAAATGTGTGTTTCTGTAGGCATACATTTACCAGCAGTCTTTTCCTCTTCATATAATGCAAAGAGAGACAGTAATATCTCTCCTGGGATGAGAGAAGGCATGGGTAGAATTTTAAAATAGCATTAAAAATTATCTCTTATTAATTTCTGTCACATTCAAATTTGGGCAATATCCTCTGGCCATTTAATAGCAGTGCTGCCATTACACCTTGTCTTACGACATTACACAGCTAACCACACTGGTACATTATTTCCTAGACCGCCTCTGTTTACAAATCAAAGTGCCTCGCTTAAGCGCAGCCTGCTGAAATGCCGTGCTGTTATTAGGAAATGTGAGTGGGCTGAAGTGGGGATCCCTGTAGAGTTAACTTGGCAGCCTTCAAGATCCCGGCTCAACCTGATATTAAAAGTGAGTCATCAGTTTACCCACACAGCAGGCTCTCACTTTGTACTTTTCACTGCAAGCAGCTCAGCAGAGAGCCAGGAGATCCAGCGTTTGCTTCTCTAATTAATAACCAGCTGAAAGGAATTCCTTGTTAAGGAAGACTTGAGGGTTTTTTTTTTGTTGTTTGTTGGTTGGTTGGTTTGGTTTTTTTGTTTGTGGGTTTTGGTGCTTTTTGTTTTTTCATTGTTTTTTTTTGTTCCTCAGTGTTAAATGCTGGTAGGTAACAAAAGCACAAGTCAGTTGTACCACCTGGAAGGCTGTGTTTACAGGCTGCTTTGTTTCCACTCCAGCTCTGCAACAGCCTCAGCTCCCACAAAGTTACTCTTTTTTTACTAAGAGCTATTTGCAGTTCAGATCTTTTGTTCATGTTAATTTGGGACCAGCCTGTTTTCCCAAGAACCATGAACTGTGTTGTCTCCCTTGAGGGCGTTGGGCAGAAGGTCCAACAGTGCTCAGGCCTCTGAGGAGCAGAAGAATCACAGTACCATAAAGCCTCAGGGTGACCGTTCCATCCAAGTTGAACGAAAAATACCAGGTATACTTCCTGGTATACGTTTTAAATATCTAACTAACTGGTCTTTCATGCAGTATTTTCTTGTTGTAGTGGTTTTGTAGCAGCACCAGGCAGCATGTAGAAGTAGCATGAGCAGCTAGGACTCTTTCCTACACTCTGAAGCTGTCTTGATACTGATCTTGCTTTTCTCTTGCCTTTACCTCAGTCCATCAATCACATTTATATGCTTCTCTGTAATTGAGGCAACTCTTCTGTCTCTTTTACAGCCTCAGCCAAAAGTTCATAATCCACATGTCCATTTTCTTGATTTATAAGTACAATTTATTGAGAGGTACGTCCTTTAGACTGCACTTTTTGTTCTTCTTTTTGCCCCCAACTTAAGGTGACACCTATATGAGCTAAAGTTGAAGCATGTGGATTTCACTGGGGCTTGGGCATCTAAACATAGATGCTTTCCTGAAACTGAGCCTACTCTTCTTGTCAGTGTTTCCTGGTTCTGAGGAGAACAGAAATCGGTATGATATTTCACTGGTGGTCCTACTGTAGTTGCATAGACATGCAGGAAAAAAAACAATATCGCAAGTGCACAAAAAAGTCAATGCCACAATTATTTTGACTTCAGAATTTACATTTACCAAATTCCGTGTTCCCTAAATAGACGGTTTTCCAGTGTCTCTTTATTTGCTTTTTATTCAGTTCAAAACACACTAGTTTGATGTACCTTTCTCAGTCTGGTCTTTTCCTATTTATGTCTGTAACAGACATTTCATGGTATTAATTTCAGTACAGTGGTATAGTCTTGATTCATGCAACTGCAAATCCACTGCAAAAGCTTGTTGCTGATATTCAGTTTTGCTGAGACTCAGGCCAAAGGGGTTTTTTTTCTGTTTGTTTAGATACTGCCAAAGACAAGACACTGGAATAGGTAGGAAAACAAAAATGTTATATATGAAAATGGTGTAAGAAGGGAGGAAAAGAAGATGAAGAAAATGTAAATCTTCCCCAACAACCAAATGATTTGGATTATGAAAATAAGAGTGTCTTATGTCAAGTGCCTCTTCACCCTCTAAGTGTGCTATGAAATTTGATCACTTGTCTTGAATATGCTCCATTCTAACAGCAACATTCTTGAACTTATAAACATTATTAATTGTGTCAAACTTGTAATCTGAATCCTGCAAACTCTTCCTATGTTAAACTGAATGGGACTCATTCATAGCTGGGGTAGGTTTGAATGATCTCAGAGTGGTTATGTTAGGCAGGACTACTTTTTAATGAATAAATTCTGCTTTCTTTTCTCAACAAACCTTTAAGTTAGATCTTTTGAAGTAGTCTGACTGACAACAAGGCCCCTTTTCTATATGCCCCAGTTAGGCTGAGAAAGTCATGTAACATTAGAGACCACTACTGATACAGAATTTTTCCAAAGGAAGAGCAACGGCTACGTGAAGTTATTAGAAGCCTTTCCAGGCACTGTTATCCATTTGTGCTGCAGGTAAAGCTCTGTCATTTGTTGGAATATAGTTTTTATTCCCAAAGATGAGGTCTCTTTTACATCTTGACCTACACAAAATCGTAATTCTAGGAACAGAGAGGAATACAATGAAAATGCTCTTCCTCTAAGTTCACCTTCAATGAACAAGCTAACATATAAATAGTGACCAAATCAGAAAAAAAGGTCTGTTCCACACTGCAGTACAGGTACTACTTCTTAAATCTGTCCCTCAGTTTTGCTGGCCCAGATGTCCCACACAGCAGTTCTCCATAGCAGCACACTGACAGTGTGAATTAAGCTTCAGCCTGAGACAAGAGAGAAACACCCTGGGAAAAGACCAGTGTGGTCAGCTAGGCATGAAAATAAAATTTTAAATGAAGTTTTATGCTGCATTTTATGCTTTTAATTTTGTTTTTAGAGCTGTAATAAATTAGTTGATGTTTTGATTTGATGACAGTGTCTGTAAAGATTGTCTGGTTCTAGTAGTCTGGGTTTAAGATGTTTTGCTGCATTTTGGATAGACTGTTCCCATAGGCAGCAAGATGCTACACACAGGCACAGACACTGGCATTCCTCAGAGGTGCCATTATTCAGGACCTGTTTTGGAGTTTGTCTGGGTAACTCAGCTTAACAATCTGATAAAGCTACACATTATACAAGAAACTCGTCTTTTTTTTTGTTTTGGTTTTTTTTTTTTTTTTTTTTCCTGGTGCAATCTGCTGTGTTTGAAAGTATATTTGGTTTGGTTTGTTTTGGTTTTTTTCTCCTTTAAAGCCACAAATGGATGTTGACCACCCAGACCAAGCCATGTGGTATGGGATGCCAAGAAATCCTGCTTAAGTTGTGATATCTCTACATGTGATGTATGTGTGAGAGCAGTGAGGCTTGTAAGGAGGAGATGCCAAACCTACTTTGCTGTTTCACTCAGGAGGAGAGGAAATGTGATGGGAAAGCATGTGATGAGATCCTGGATCACTAAGTGCAGTGAGAGTGGGTTGGAAGTGCACCAGGGTTCTCCCTAAGGAGAGTGAGGATGAGGGAAAGGCTGTCCTCTGTAGTAACACACCACTTCATGTGTCCTCTGAGTGACAAGGGCCCCAGGGGCTGCCAAGATCTCTACAAAGTGACAAAAAGGTTTGTGCCATCACAGCGCAGCTCTCTTCTGCTTCCTTTGGCCTATGAAGTCCCTGCCTTTGGACTTCACAAGAGCACAGTACTGTTAGTACAGTTTCCAGAAAGCTCTGCAACAAAACTTAACAGGATGATCAATAACAGCACATCTCAGAAAAACAATAAATCAGCATTTATGTATTGCTTTACATTCTCAAGAATGAATTAATGAATACACAAAAACACTTCTGTCAGAGTAGGTGGTTCACAGTCTGTAATGATGATGAACAGGCACGTTTAATCTAAACCATATTGTCCAAAATCAGCACTAGGTACAAGATTACTTATAAAACTCAAGGACAAATCCATGATCAGGAAAAAGCAGACAGATAATGCTAAATGGTGAGTTAACAGGAATATCCCAGACTTTGTCTGGGTGGCAGACAGAAGGCTGCCACTATTACAGAATGCACAGGTAAAATCTGTGTCTCCTGTCACTTGTAGCAGTCACTTTTATCTAGGCATCTTACTTAAAGTAGTACCACTGACACAGAAAGGTGTTACTTAGTCTTAGTAAATGTAGCACAATTTCTTGCGTTTGCTCTTAGTACGTGGTATATAATGTCCATTATAGATGTGATAACAAGGGCCAAAAGTTCATTACAGAAAGGGAGATGGAGTAAAGCTCTTAGAAAATGGGGCGAATGTGAATATGTTGGACTAAACGGGAAAAGGATCGCTCCAGGCAATTGCCTCTCATAAGAAATGAGAAGAGGAAAACATGAAACTGCAAGTGAAGCTCTGCCAGAACCACAGAGCAGCCAGAGGAAAAGTGATCCATGGATCCATGGGCAGGAGAGGCTTTGGCCAATTTTTGTCCTGACTGTGTCCAAATTCAGTAAATGCACTTTCTGCAGGACAAGGTCATAAAAGCTTATTCCTTAATTTTTAAATGCTAAGTGAATTGTTGCACTGTGGCCATTCGAGGGAGCTTCAACGATGCAAGTCAGGACTGCTGTATCAAAAGTCTGGCTAAAGAATAGCAGAGTTGGAGTAGGTGAAATAAAGTGCTGAAGTTGCTTAATAGACTAACCTGAACACCAGGCTGTGACAGAACAAAAACCAGATCACTTTGATATTTCTGAATTAGCAATTCTGTTTCACATAAGAAAGAATATTCAATCATCATTTTTCTTGAAAAGTATAACCAGATGGGCAGCCACCCGAACAGCCAAAAAACATGTCTTTTGAGAGTCATTCTGGGGCATTCCATACAATAAAACACCCTTTTCTGCTTGTTTCTAGCAGCTTTAGTTTCAGGTTCTGACAAAGGCATACAGGACTAACTGTTACGCATGGAAAATAGTGCAATGGGAATACTAGCATAGTGAACCAGCTCCTGTAAGCAGCTGAGTTACTCCATTCTTACTCAGGAGCAGATCCTGTTAACAGGGTTTTGACCTGAATAAGAATTTTAGAATCAGGGAATCAATATCATTAGGGGAAACTAGTATTTTCTGGACTTTTCTCTCCACTCTTTTCCTCACCGTGTACTTTCAGGCAAGGAACAGGTATACTTCAGATGCAAAGTGAACATACATCAAGGTTCTAATTCTCCCTCCCCCCACTTGTCCTTCCCCTTAGGCTATCCTGTATATGTTTTTCAGGTGATATTGATGTTTAAATCTGTCAAGGTTTAGGGTCAAGGCTGTCCACTAGACCTATAACAGACATTTCCTGTTACCTCCTTTTGCTCCCCAAATGGGAAAAGAAATGGAATACGGGAGAGAGCCTTATGGATTAGAAGAGAAAGCTAGAACAACTGAAATAATTAATGAAAATGAAATAATCAATGAAATGAAAATAATCAAAATAAATAGCAATATATACAAATACATACAAAACCAGTATTGAAACCAACTCTCCCGATGGCAGTTATGTCACTGTCACCATTGAGGGTCTGGAGCAGGCACTGGGAAAGTCCCACACTGGACTCAGAGGCAGATGGGAACCAGATTCAGGAGATGGATTCTGGAACTGGATTCAGGAACACATGGATTTGGATTGAGGGCAGAAAGGACAGAGTACTCCTTGGATTATGGACAGTGAAGAAGAGAGCTTGAACCCTGTGACCCCTCAGCTTTATACCAAATATGACGTATATGGGATGGAATCCCTTACTGGTCAGTTTGGGGTCACCTGTGCTATCTGCTCCTCCCTGCAGGTGCAGCCTTTTACTTTCTGCACCCCCAGTGTGGTACACAAGATTTAGCCGTGACCTTGGTCTGCACACCAATCCTTGGTAGTTACTCTAAACATCAGGCATTGGCACTGCTAGAAACAGACACTGGGAAAATCTACCATTAACTTCAAAAAGTGCAGTTAGTTAGAAGAGTCCTAACTGAAAAGTAAAACCACTGAACAGAGTTAGTTCTCTTCTAGCTATACCAGGACAAAATGTACAAGATCTGTTTCAGGAAGACGGAATAAATCATTCTTCCCTTCCTGTCTTCAGCCCTTGGGTTGAGTTTAGAACATGACATCCATTTCACCAGCTTACAGCATCCCCAGCCCTGCCCTGGACAAGTTTGTATAAATTTTGCATGGAACAGTAGGAACTGTTCTGCTTCACCACCACTGAATCTCTTCTGTTTCAAGTTCTACATGATTAGGGGAACAGCATGCAAAGTGATTTTGATATTATGAAGAACTGAAGTGCTCATCTTTCATAATGTATTGTTTTATCAAGACAGGTCCAATACTGAAGTTTACTTTAAGTACCAACTCATTTTTCTGAAGAAAAATATACAGCTACTGGAGGAGTAAATCACTTCTAGAGAGACTGTTTCCAGATTGTAATTGAATATTGAAAAAAGAAAACAACAGAAAGGTTTTATAACATGAAAGTAAATTCTCAAAAATCACAGAATGTCAGGACAGAGGCAGAATTGACTTTGAGAAGGTTGGGAGTCTACTTTCACAGTTAGAGAAACAGTAAAAATAATTCTGTCTTCTTCCCTTTATTCCTGTAGCATAACAGTGAAAAGAATCATAGGATTTATTCCTGTGACTGTAGCAATCACTATGGGGAAGCTTCTGACAAAGGGAACTAATCAGTAGTAGAAATATTTACTAGTAAACTGTACAGTGAATAAACTGTTCTAATCATGGTAAAAGCTGGGAGATCTGCAACTGTAAATGTTGTTAACTGTAAGCTGTAAAACTAGCAGCCTGATACTCACTGATAGAGAATTACATGTTGTGTCTCTCTAATACATTTCTTCACACATATTCATAAATACATATTGCACACCAAATACATGTGACAGTTAATGAGAGCAACTTTGCTGATGCAGTGCCTGACACCTTATTTTGGGTGGTTTTTATCAAGAATATGATTGAAGAAACATCAATCCCCTGCGTGAATGTATTCTGGGAATTCCCCTGCTGCATGTTAAGAGGGTGGAGCTGCCTAGGACAACATTCATATAAGACATCATTTAGTTGTCACTTCACTCATTCTGGAAAAGCACCACTAACTCTACATAGAAGATGAGAGTCTGTAGGTTAAAATTAAGGATTTGGTTTTAAATAATTTGAAATACATAAAAGAAAAATTATCTTAGGAGTGTGTGTGTGTCCACAGTTCTTTATGTGTTTGGGGAGGGATAGATGTAGACAGCTGTATATTACAAGGAATCCTTGTAACATATTTTTATATATATATATAATATATATACTATAGTACATATACTATAGCTCTCTACAAGCAATTTCATGATGGATAAACCACTGTCCATCCCTGCTTTAGTGGGAATCTGCATGTCATGAACACATTTCCTACTCTGTTGGATAATTTCTCCCGAAACTTCTGTGTGTAGGAGACAATGCTACATTATTTTCCTTCCACTTTCCAGGCTCAGCACATAGTAAAATCTTTGTCTACAGATTTTAGGCTTTCTTTTGCATGGTTAAGTTATCAGCTTTTTGTCGGGATTGCATTATGTTTTTTGAAGGAGGTGAAAGAGGTGGGGTGAAGGTTTATTTTACAAGCTGCCAGTTAAGATGTGTCCTAATGAACTGAATCTGGCTAACTCTCTGTCCTCTATTGAGCTTTCCAGACTTGCAAAGCTTTGAACCTTGCACATGAAAGGGGAAGGTATTTATTGGAATCTGCTATGACTGAAACTTTGCTGCTCATCTGAAGGTATCGTTTGTATTCCACTTCATAAAATAATGCACACTGGAGCTGTCTCTTGTGAATTAGACCAGCAGTCTTGTCCCAGTTTAGTGGTAAAGGTCATGAAAGTTAAGTGTTCCAACAGTGAGACTAGCTCTATGGTAGTCTTCAAAGGACATGATTCTGGCCAGAAATTAAGGTATAAACATATCAAAGACCTAATATCTCAGAAGGCCTAATTTTAACTGCATTTTCAAGTTATAGATGTCAACTGAATCTTTATCGATCATTTAGGAGTCTTGAGTGATTTTATTGTGATGGAATAATAGGTATGAAAGTAGTTTGTCAAACAGATTTAGACAACTTTTTATTATTATTTTAACAATTTAATTTCCTGCATTTTCATTTTCTGTGAGTTTTTCCTTTTTTGTAATGAAACATTAAACTGGCTTCATTGTCAACCTACAGAATCTGTTTAAAATGCATTTTATGAAAACATTTAAAATAAATGCCACAGAAAAGGCCTATGCTCAAATCAAATAACATTTGTAGATTGATTGCTGGTTCAAATAGTCAAGCCAGGTATTTTCTCCCATGAACTACTTTTCTCTCATTTAATTTTGCTGTCATTTTTGCAGTCTCCTGTCCCAGTCTTGCCATCTCTCACAAAATGAATAGTATGCTATGCATTTCAAACAAGGAAAGTCCTCCTAAAAGAAATCCACATCCATGTATAAAGTAGAGCTGGTCTTTCATTTAGTAGCAAGACTGGGACACAATAAGATTTATTGAATATTTAGTTTACATATACAGTGTGGGGTTTTTTGAGAGGACAGTGGTATTAACTCCATTGACAGACCTGATACACATTTTATTAACAATCAATGATACATGAATATTTTGCATTTAATGAATGGCTTATTTTAATGGTAATTTTTTCTTTTTCATAATGTGCATGTATTTATCAACTTTTTATCTTATTTTTATAAATATTTGAAATATTATTTCTAGGAAATGTATATTCGAGTTAAGTCAGTTACCTGTGGTTGGTTATCTGGTTCTTTCTGAAGGACACATATGTATTAACCTGACTGGTACATAAGAATCCATTTTAAGGCAAATTGTTTAATACTCAGTGGAAAATACTTGTGCCAGTTGAACAAATATGTTCAAAAAGCTTAAGACTGTGAAACCTGCCTTATTAGGCCAGAATGAAGACTGAGATAGCCCCATATGTAGAAAGAAATCAAACAACATGATCCTGCAGCAGGTGTATCATCCTAGCATCCACCAATTACCAGTTTAGGGTTTTCTTCATCAAGGAAACAGAATTTGTGAGCACTGACAAAGATAATTTTAAAGAGAATTCAGGCAATGCTTGATGCACTTATCCTTCTTTGTCTCTGCCAGTAGACACAGCAATGCACAGGGACTGTGTGTACCTGCTGTTAATTGTTAAACATGTGGTGTGTCCCACCCCAAAAATGGCTGGAAGGTATTTCTCCCCCATTTGCCTTGAGGAACCAGACAGTGAAGCAACCAGTGGGGATGGTGTGACACCACCCAGCACTTTCTCTGTCAATTCCCCCTTTGACTAACAGTATCACTGTTAAATAAATTCCAAACTTCTAAAAAAAATATCAGTTGATTTAAAAAATATCAGCTATATGGTCTCTGTAACAGAGTTGCTGGTACCTCACAAACTGGGCATCAGAGTCTGGGGAGAGAACTGGACCCCAAAAGGGTCCTGATAGAGGACTATATAGGCTGATAGAGAGCTTCTGTGCATCTTTGAGCAGCATGGATTTTCTAGCAGAGATTAAAAGTTGATGTGGAGTTTTGGTTATTCTTTAATGACAATCTAGTTCCTATGGAAAATGAATATTAGACCAATATGATGACAAATACTGATGCATATTTTCCACTGTCCTTTAATTCTCCTTTCTCACATTCACTTCTTCAGTTTAATCATATGGTATAATGAAATAGTAGTCAACTTTGAAAAACATCAGGCAAATACTGAAAGCAGTATGCAACCCACAACACAGTATATCTTTCCATAGTTACAATACATCCTATGCAATCCTACAATTAATGTCAGATTTGATTTCTCTTGTGCTTTTCTGTCCTTATTATAGCAATCATTTCTGTTTTTCCTCTCTATTCTTTTCTCAGGCTCTCACAGTGATATTTCTCATGATCGCTTACTTCACTTGTGAATATTATTCTAGTTTTCACTTCACTTTGGTATTATTGTTTCAATATTATATGAAATAGATTTTTTTTTTCCTCTGTTCTACCTCCCACGCTCCCATATTGATATCACTTATTCCACCCTCATTTCCTCAATATTCTTGGATAGTGGTTTATGGATAGAGTCTTCAACTGAGTGGTGTTTGAACATGGTCACTGGTTTGTTTGTGAGGTGTCTACACTATGTCTGCTTCAACCGCTCGATAGAGATTTTTTATAGCCATATGGGTTTGGCAGAACCCATACATATTTCAGCATCATTTTTACAAGGAATGTTGATCTGCTTTTTCTAGTTTGTTCCTAACACTCAAAGTGGATTAAAGAGAGCATTGATCACTGAATAAGCCTGAGAAGGGTGATTTTAAGCAAGACTTAACACCAGAAGTTAGTACCTTGGGACACATAAAAAACAAATAGAAATGAAATAAAAATATTTTCAGTTCCTGAGTCTATTTGGGGAACTGAAATGAGGATTCTTTGAATTCTGTTACAAGCTAATTATTTCTTGTTCTGATCTCAGGATATTTTTTTCCCAGACCTATTTGACTATATTGGCTTTTCCCCAAAAACTGGAAAATATTTCTGAATTAGCATTTTACCCTTAATTATTCCAAACATTTTCAGTTTATTATTATGGCCAATATTTTTTTGTCTCAGGTTAGCATTCTCTCTGCCCCAAGATACATTTAGTTTTCCTTCCCACCGAAAAGCCAATATAATAATTTCGAAGCTTAATAACTATTCAGTAGACTTGTCACTGATGTTCAGATTACAGTTTTACTGCTACCTAAACATAAACCCACATTTAAAGGAAAGTGCCGCGTGGAGGCAGCATAGGTGCTGTTACAAAAGCTGGTGGCTAGAGGGAACTCTTTTTCCTTCTTGGAGAGACTGGTTCTAACAAGACGATGAATCTTATGCTGCAGCAAAGCAGTCCAGTAAAAGAAAAAGAAGATGGGAAAATCCTTGAAACAGAAACATTAGCATGAATTGAGAAGTGCTCTCAGCCGAGGGTGGGAAATATGTCAATGAAATTTATAATTTCTATAGCAATAAGGAGAGACTTTAGATTCCCATTCCAGGGACAGCTTTAGATCACACACAGTTAGATGTCCTCCCAGTAGCCAGCTCCCGGGAAGCTGTTAGACCAGTTACGGCATCCTGTGTTACCTTGGCTGCAGAGGTGGATGTTTTGGTTTCGTGCATAGAGGGAAAGAAGACCCAGACCACAGAAAAGAGTAGGGAGTTCATAGAGCAGCAGTAGGTAAGGCATTTAGGTAATAGCTACTGTACTTTTAGGCTCCTAGCCAGCAAATTAATTAAGCATGTGCTTAACTTTAAACATGTGAGTAAGTCATAGCTTTAGCTGAACTATTTGGACGTTTAAAGTTAAGCAGCTTTAAAGCGTAGAGTCATCAGGTTGCTTTAGCTTTGGTATTTTGGCTCTAGCTACACCCCTGGGTACCGCCTGGAAGGGGGGCACCAGCTGGGTGGGGAGTGCTTTTGTTTGGAGAGCATGTCAGAGTGGTGCTTGGCAAAAGCTAAGGCGTGGGGAAGCCTGACATGTGTACAATCTCACTCTCATATGAAACTGGGCTATGGCCAGCTCGTGTACCTTACCTCGGAATTTGGAAGCACTCCTGGCACTGTAAATGTGGTCTTAGAGACCTATTTTTCTCTTGTCTGTTATTCATAACCTCAGATAACACCCTGAAAGATCATGTAGTAGAGCAAATCCTGGAGGGGGGGAACAAGTATGAAAGATTTGGAGAGGAGATTACATTGATTAATGCTGACAATTAGCATAACCTTAATGTCTGGCTTAATGTTACCTTACTCTAGTTCTGTTTAACTCCATAGAGATCCCTGAGGATGGTAAGAAAAGTAGTATACATCTTAACATACTCCTCCCTGTTAACTGAGTATATAATTTGAAGTCGTGGATACCCCACAAGCCTCAGCTGTCCTTATATGGACTAGCAATTAGAAGCCAAAGCCCATAGCCTTTTTATGGGGTCACCCTTACAAACACAGTAGGACCCAGGTGTAAGCATTTCAGCAAATGTTCTTGCAGATGCGCTCCAAATGTTCTCAGCTGTGCTCCAACAGCAAAATTTGCCAAGAGCTGTTGAATGTCTCTTGCGTCCTGCAGCTGTGGCTATATTGCTCACAAAACACTGTGTTTGACAGCTCCTGCCTGCCCTCTGTCTACACAGCCAATTGGCTTGGTCATGCTTGGTCCTGAGATAATGTGTGGGGTATATTCAGGCAGGTATGGCCAAAGATCTCTGTCCTGTGTGATTGTGCCAAGACCGTGTTTGAGGACTGCACAACATGCATTCTGAATGGTTCAGAACTGTTCAGATGTGTCAAATCGGACCAAAAGTCCATCTAATTCGGGCACCTTGCCTCTGGCAGAGGCAAGTAGAAGTTGGTAGTGGAGAGTATAATACTTCTTCCCAGAAATACTTTCACATTCTGCAGCAATTCACGCTTCAGCAATTTAGCCAGATGCGTTATCTTTTCATTGAAAGGATTTGTTCTATATCATATGACATATCAAGTGGATATCATATCTACATCACCCTGCAGTGGTGAGCTCCACAATCACCATCTCGTGTATTTCAAAACTGCCACTGGATGGTTCCTTTTGATGCCCTCTGGTTCCACTTGCAGGGACCACACATTCCTTGTGCAACCACTCTGCCTTGTGTGTGATTTTGTACATCTCTGTAAAGTATCTGTCCTCAGACATTTCTCTAAGAGGCTAAGGAGTTGTAGTGCAGTTAATTGCTCTTCACCTGAAAGTTGTTATATACCTTTGATCAGCCCTGTCACTTTTTTTCAGTTCTACTATGTCTTTTTTAAGACGTGTGTGCTGGGGGAGGGAACCATAACTGCTGAACGAGGTCACATAAAACCTTGGATGAATTCCTGCGTTTCTATTTTAGTGTCTCCAAAGCCTTGGCAAAGGTTCAGAACTGTTCAGTTTTCTTCCTCTCTCTCCCTTCAGTAGAGTTGCTCCTATGAATAAGGCAAATCTCCCAACCTCCCAGTTCACCAATGTGAAACTGGAAGAAAGCAGTGCAGCTAGAAACACACTGATTGAAGAATCACTACATTTGGTCCTCTTCAGTCTTGGACATCCTTACCATATAATCTCACTCACAAGCTGATCAAGTCCCATTTTAAAATAAGCTAGTGTTTTTGCCTCCACTATTCCTACCAGAGGCTTTTTCTGAATCTTACTCTCTTGATCACAGGGAATCTCCTTTCCAGTCTGCCTTTCTCCATGACACTTTACACACATTTATTTTTATTCCTCTTCTCTCTTTCAGTACTGTTTATTTCCCTGATACATTTATGGACTACAAACATGCCCAGGATCATTATGTTAGGTTATCCGAAGCAGGTCCTTCCAGTCTCTTCTTTCATGATAGTTTGTTATTTCTTTCTTCTAGCTTTTACCTGCATCTACCCTAGTTTGACAACAGCTTTTCATGGCCAAAACTGTACACAATCTTCTGGATGAGGACTCACCAGTGCCTTGGATAACTTCACACTTCTGGAAATACTGCACTTGGTTAATCCTAACATGACATCTGCATTTTTCATATTAGTAATTGCCATGGTCCTCATGTGGTCAGTTAATGAATCCAAATACATCTTCTTGTCTGTAGATACCCTTCAGTTTATGCAAAGATTCCTGCTAGTAATTCCCATGTATATAGCCTTTCATTTACGCTATTGGAATTTATCCCACTTCTATTGCTCCAGCTCTCAGTTCTACCTCTAGGATGCTCTGAATTTCCTTTGTGCCGACAGAAATATTGATGAGTGGTCCCAATGCAAGTCTTTGAGGAATTCAACTAGCAGTCTCTCACCAGTGCAAAACCTCCTCTTTGAAAGAAATGTGACCTGTGACCATTTATTTTTCTGCCAGTCCTTTATGTTGTCCTGGTTTGGTGAGAACAGAACTAATTCTGTTCAGTAATTTTATTTTTCAGATCAGTTCTTCTTACTGCACTGTCTGAAGTTAGCATCCTGTTCTCACAGACAGTGTCTGCTTCTAGCAGTGATAACACCCCATGTTTAGAGTTACTACCAAGGATTGGTGTGCAGACCAAGGCCACTGCTGGGTCCTGTGTACCACATTGGGGGGTGCAGAAAGTGAAAGGCTGCACCTGCAGGGAGGAGCGGACAGGACAGGTGACCCTAAACTGACCAACAAGGGATTCCATCCCATATACATCATATTCTGCATAGAGCTGAGGGATCAGAAGCATCTTTGGGCTCTTCTACCTCTTGGCTCAGGTCTTCTTTCGGTTCCTTCCTTGGAGCACCCAAGAAGGACTCTGTTCTGCCTTCAATCTGGTCTGTGTGTTCCTGAACCCAGTACCAGAATCCAGCTCCTGAACACAGCTCCCGTCTGCTGCAGGGCCCAGCCTGGGACTCCGCCGGTGCCTCCACAGCATCAGTGGTGACGGTGATGGAATTACCATCAGGGTGTTGGGTTCGATACTGGTTTTGTATATATTTGTATATATATTCCATTTTTATAATCATTAATTTAATTTTCATTAAAGCTGTTCTAGTTTCCTTTTCTAATCACTAAGTCTCTCTCCCTTATTCCCTTTCTCTTCCCCTCTGGGGAGGGAGGGGGGTTAACAGAGAGCGTCTGCTATAGGTCTGAGGGGCTGCCCTGACCCTAAACCATGACATATGTATACCATACTTCTTCATTATTAAAATCCTCCACAGAATTAATAAGTGCAGTAGTACAGTATGAAGTACTTGACTGACATTGAATTCTTGTTTGCAAAATGTGGTGGTTTTAACAAATATGATCAGATCAGGCTGATATGATGACCCTAACTAAAGCCATATTGCATTTTATACCACTTTTTGGGTGTTTCCATAAATTTGATTATTTTGTCCTTTAAACTTTGTTGTACAGTTCTCCATGCCTCTTGAGCTCCAGGTGATAGATCTAGCCAGTTTTCCTTTCTTCACTCCTGGTCAAAGCGGAGAATGTAAGCACCTGTCAAATGCCATATATTGTTTAAAATCCTTGCCATGGGTTTTTTAGTTTCATGTGTGAGTTCTTTCATTATTCTGAGAGAGATCTTGGTGTTAATTCACACTCACTACTCTTAACTTCATTTGGATGTGATCATTTCTATTTATATCCCCCAATTCTCTTCAGTCCTTCTGCCTTACATCCTCAGTCCCAAAGACTTTATCTAATTCAAGAGTATCCCTAGAATATTTTTCATATTTCCCTTTCTTCACTGCATCTCTGCATCTTTCTGTGTTGTTTGTTTTCATGGTCAAGGTAGTGTTTATAGTGTAAATTCTTTTGCAAGCCCTGGTTCAAGTTGTCTTTCACCAAAATATGAGTCAAATGGAAATGTTGAACTTCAGTGTTTTGTGGGACATCTTGCCATAATGGACACATTATCTAGACTTCCTGATTGCAAAACATATTTTCAGGACATGTTAGCACTCAGGCATGCCATCATTTTGCTCCAGTTTTGTTTTCATTCTTGATTTGAGCTTAATCTCTGCTGATAAACTGAAGATAATGGTTGCTGAATGAAAAGAAACCCAAAAATTGTTACAGTGTTTTATAGTGTCATAGCTACAAGATGGAGAAAAGTGACACATGAATTTCTGTTGATGTCTTAAACACATCTCACAGCAGGGAGATGCTGGGAGGTGGCAACACCTTTGCCTTCTGCATACTGGAGTGAAGGGTAGACGAACATTAGAGCAGCCCTTGCAGATTAAGATAGGATTTGTGCCAAGCATTGGCACAAATATTCTGAGTAGCAAGGCAGGAGTCTCGGTTTCATTCATAACTAGAGCAATGGTAACTTGGAGCATTCGGTCGAGCAGACCTGGTCATCAGAAAGAAGAGACTGAGCCTGTAAAATCTGACACACTTGAGACCTTTGGCTTACAAGGCTTTAGGTTAAGAACATGTATCATTATTTGCATTCTCTGCACCTAAATTCTAAAAAGTAGCTACTATTAGAGCGTATAACTTAAAAAAGCTGAGTTATCAAAGTGCTGAGTTGCTGGGACAAGTCCCTCCATCAGCTTTCTTTTTTGTTTTTTTCTTCAGCATTCAGCTTCACCCTAGTTTATTCCTGATTATATTAGTACAACACAACCCTGCTTGAGATAAATAGCAAAATAGATCTTTCTTTATTAACACAGGATATGCCAGTTTCATTCACTATACATCATTCTCTTTTATTCTCACTGTGGCTACCTTGAAAAGACGTAGGCATTTGTTTAAAATATGTTTTTAGACAATATGAAAGCAATTGAATGTAGCTGTGTGCATGGAGCTGTTTTGTCCCCAGGAAGCAAGTGACATTTACATCTTCTCGCCTTCTAAAAAGTGATTTTGGGGTATTTTCATACTCCAGAAAGTTCTTTTAAGTATTTTTAGTCTCAGGATTGTGGGAGGAGGTTGTGATATTTTGTGCCAAATTTTTCAGAAGGTATATTGCCAAAAATGTCTGTGTAGAAAGAGGAGAAAGTATTTGAAAAATAAGAATACTCAGTTCTTTTAACCGAAATTTCAACTGTTACACGCATGCTCTCCTTCATTCACAGAAATGCCATAGACTGACACACACTTTGTAATTTCCCTGACCCAGATGCTTTTCTAAACATATGGCTGTTGACAGTAAAAATTTAGAGAACTATTACTGAATCTGCTTTTTCTCTACTTTTTCCTTTAGAATCACTTTTTTCCTGTTCCAAACTATCACAGGCATTTATAGAATTGTATCTCAGAAAACAAGAATTTCCAAATATTTCTCACCTCTTAGCATTCTTATCACCTGTGATTATTCAAAACAGTAAACCCCTGGATTCCTTTTCTCAGAAAAAAAAAACCAAAACAAAACAACCACAAAGTAGAAATTTGAGACTGTGATTGATTACAGACTACAGAAGATCAAGATTATTCTGAAGGAAAAGTCTTACAGATAAATGGATAATATTTACTTACACTTGCTGACATGGGATTGAAAGATTCCATTTCTGCTTTTGTGACCACTGGCTTCACTCGTGAGAGCTGTGTGAAACTGGGTAGAAACAGATTAGAAACACAAATAAAGTCCATTTTCCACTGTCCAAAGAATGCATGCACAACACAGAAGGAAACATTAATCGAGATATTAAAATATCTTTCTGGTTTTGAGCTTGACCCAGCATTCCCTTATTCTGTTACACTGAAGTTAATGGTGCTGCTCTGCTCCCATAAGGACAATTTAAGCTATTATTAGTAAGAAACCGTTCTCTTCCTTACAGGCTGCTCATCGGAGGAGTGCAGAGGAAAGCAGGCAGAGGAATCCTCCCCAGGGCCGTGCGGCGGGGCTGGGTGTATGCTGAGCCCCGGGCCGGTGCTGGAGCCGGAGCCGGAGCCCCTCGCCGCGCCCCGGGCAGAGCGCAGCGGGTCACGGCCGCCCCGCACACCTCGCTCCGCCGCCACGACAGCGCGGGCAGCCGGACCCGCACGCCGGCTTGGTGGGGAGGAGGGTACAGAACTGCCGCTCCCAGCACGATCGTGCCTCTGCTTCATGCGCTTGGAGGCACGCGGGGAAGGGAGCTGAGCCGTTGAAGTCTCTTGCCTGAATGACAGCCACTCTTCACTTTGCAGGGTGGGAGCTATATGGCTTTGCTAGAAGTCGGCAGCTAACTTTGTAGTTTCAGAGCTTTTCTTATTTTTCTAAGACTTTCCCCTTTTCCTCTGCAATAAAGTGGCTGTTGTATTTACTTACGCTGTGCCGGAATGTTTTTTTATTTACAATGAAATATAAATTATAATAGACCTTTCGATGTTTGTTTATTACCTTTATTTTCCACCACATTTTCTTTGCTTGCTTTTGTGCACCTAATTTTTGTTTTCATTCTATTCTAATTTGCAGTCATTTTGCAAACAAACATCCGATGTAGTTTGGACCGCAAATGGCTCACAGATCGCAGTCTGAGGAACAAACATTTATTGATGTTTGTACTCTTTTGGTAGATTTTTACTTCCTTTGTATTTCACTTAAGAGTTACACTGAACATCTATAGATCTTGAAGAAAAATCAAAGATAACCTGTATTGTGATTTATATTAACATTTGTTCTCACACAGGAAAAAAAAAAGACAAAATCAGAAAAATGCAAAACTCCTACTTCATTCATATATGAGGGTTTATAATTACATCACTTATTTCAGGTCCCACTTCAACTGAAGATGTGAAAAATTAAATCTTGGTGAAAATATATTCAGATAGGTGGATATTCTGTGTGCTGTTAACATGTTGTGTGTGTCAGATGACATATGTGTGAAATGATGTTGAATGTAGCCGAACAGCTAAAAAATACAGATTCCAATAGCTAAAGAGATTAGAACTCAGCTCACAAACAGCCATACTCGATTCCTAGTGACCAGCGGTTAAAAACATAATTATTTAGAAAATATACTTCATTGGAGAAAGACTTTTATATCGCACGAGTGACTTCTTTTCAAATTAAATGGCAGGCATCCTTAAACTGTAATTTACTGGCAGAGCTGAATTCCCCAAGGTAACAAAACAAACTCCAGGGTAGCATCGAGGAATGCTTGGTAACCCACTGTCACCAGACAGCAACAAGCCTGCAGTGTCTGCGACGCAGGCAGGCATTGTAGCTCAGACCTGCAGCAAATTGCTTGCTGAAGCTTCCACTGGAGAGAGAATAAAAATCCCTTTTCTCCTCAGCTTACTGATATCTGGGGAAGGTCCCTCCTGACATACACTGGCTTTATGTGACAATACTTTTTGTCCTCATGGTACTGACAGAGCAAAAGATAACACTGGAATTTGAAGTCCTGGAAGAGCTGGCCAAGGGAGACCATGAACTCCTCAACTTTTGTTTGGCCTCTGCAATGACTTTGGTTGCACCAAGGGGCAGGTTCTTCCTTGTTTTGTCCTTTAATTTCTGATGCTGCTGGGCTCTTTGCAGGAGTGTTTACTTTTCTGCAGAAGTGTTTGCTTTCATTAAGGCCCTGGTTTTGCGACATACTTGGGAACTTTCTTAATTGCAGATCATCAGCAATCACATTGCCCAGAAGTCTGGTTATCTGCTCTGCTGAGAAAAAGCTGCAGTTAGTGGTTTCATTTAAACACTGTGAGGAAAATAGACCATCATTTTCTCCTCCATTTTAAAATGTATGAGCGTTCTATATTTCCCACATGCTAAAAAGTCCCTTTCAGTAGATCTTAAATTACCACATTAATTAAAACTTACCTTTTTTGTATAATCCCATTTTCTCTTTAAGTCTCATGAACTGCTTGCTCCCTGTCCCTATCTCAAGTCAAAGCTTTTCTTGTTTTAGGGCTCTCTCTGGTCCTGACAGCACCTTGCTCTCAGTTCTTCATTATTACTGCTAATTACCTGTGAGCATAAATGCCAGGTTTTTTCAGTGGGACAACGTACTGGGGTGAAGATACCCTATTTGTCAACTTTTATATATAGGAAGTTTGGTGAGGTGAATCCTCTCCCTTCTTGTCCTTCCATCCTTGATTACTGTTGTTATTCATCTAGGAATTTCTCTACTCTAATTTGAAGAGACTTCCTCCTCAGCCATGTAATGTTGTTGCTTCTTCTTTGATCAACGTAGGATTTTTACATGCTATGAAGTCGCTTATGTGATTATAACCCACATTTCTTTCAGCATTTAAATGTCTCTCCACTGTAAGAAACATAGTTTGCTTTTGCAGGTACTTAACAGGAAAACTGAATGAAACAGGAACATATGCACAAATTAAGTTTAGAAGTCATGGATATGATTTTTCCTCACTATACATTCTGTCCTTAAAAAAAAGGTTCCATGACTCCAATACAGTGAAAATGTCTGAGGGTCAAATTCAACACTTGCTTAAGAGGCTGCTGAGTTTATGTCTGAAGGCTGATAAAAATTAAACGGGGGATATTTGTTGCATGGGGAAGATGTGATTCTCATTTTCATGCGTAGAAAGCTCATTATACCCACTCAGTCTGTTTGCACTGACAAAGAATTAAGAGATTGAAGTGCAGATGAGAAATGGCCCCAAATTAAGGCAAGACAGGTCAACAAGGAGCTCTACAGCTTTGTGCTATTCTTTACTTCAAGTATTTCCAGATAAAATGTTCAAGGACGGGAGGCCAGCACAAAGCGTGAACTAAAATATTCACAATGCAAACCTCAGGATCAGAAATGACTTATTATTTCCTAATTTGCTTTCAAGTGCTGCTCACCCCAAAGAGCCAGATCTTAACTGTTCAATTTTCTCCATTGACTCTAATTAAGTTTTTCCTTGGCTCATTATCCTGGTGAACTTGAAGGACTTTCTTTTTTTTTTTTTTTCTTTTTTTAAATCTGCTTTTCTCACCAGGTGGAGTGTTCCCTGGAAACCCTGAAACTTATGAACTTTCCAGTACATTTTACAAGATACTTTTGTCTACATGTTTGACTGAAGATGGAGGCATTCCACAAATCCCCAAGTAGAAATCATTTTATTAGCCAGTTTGTGCACTGTATACAGGAGAATATGGGATTATTTGTTAAGAAATTTACTGCCAAAAAATTTATGGCAGTAATATAAACTCACAAGTGTCCCTTTCTGCTGAGGGGGAATTCACTTCAGTAGCCACATGACTGATGATGTGACAAAGTGTGATAGGGAATGCAGCTGCTGGACCAGAAAAAATAGTTCCTAAAACCCAAAGATAGAATACAGAAATACCTTTGAAAGAAAGTAATGTATTATTATTATTATTGTGCTAAATAATAATACCTTCAAAAAGCCGGAAGATAACTTAGTTGTTTTTCTTGTCTATATTAGTTTAGAACAGGTAAAAACATTAAAGCCTTTTTTATTTTTTTATTAATTATATCTACCTCTGTGAAAATTATTTTTCCAAAATATTATTTTTTTACACTTTAGCTATACTTAATTAATTTACTTTGTCTTTAATTAAAAATGATTCCCGCTTATGCAGTTTTCAAGGCATTGCATGATGCTTTTGAGTTTAAAAGTCTGTTTTTGACAAACTAAGTTTTCTTAGTCATTTCTACTATCCACATAAGGTAACACTAGGGAAATTCTGTGCTGACATGTTTCTCCTTTAAATCAGAGTGGTTATTTTTGGCTTTTACTCTTTGTCAATTTTAGTTTTTTCCAGCACCTTCTCTCCCCCTTGCTTCCTCCGGTCTTCTCTCCTCCTACTCCCCCAAAGCATGGAGGATTTCCAGATTGGATTTGAACTCTGCAGCTGGCTACTCTGTCAAGAACCAGCTGAACCAAAACTCCAGACTAAGGCTGAGTGAATAGTTAATGGATTTTTTTTTGACATGAAAAACCAGCCCCCTCTCCCAGAACTTTATCTGAAGTCAAATGAACCTTTCCATTCAGTCTCCAAAAAATGCTTTACTTTACAGTCTGTTAATTTCATTTTGGTTTTTTTTGTATTTTTGTATTCAATTTAGGCAACTTTGATCTCAAATCACTGTTTTGAAACAAAACATTCTGTTTTGAAATAAACTGAAATGAAGTATTGTAACATAAAAAGAAAAAGCCTTCCTCTTTTTTAGCCAAAACTATTCACTGCACTTGGCAAAAGTTTGTGAATAGTTTTGATCAACCTAGAACCAATTTTCTTTGTCAAATAAACAATTTGCCTGAGGAAAAAAAAAAAAATCCATATGTACTCTGTATATAATATACAAGTATGCTATGTTTGCATATGAACAATGATTATCTGTAAGTGTAAGCCTACCACAATGTAATTCCCTTTGAACTCAATTATTCTAATGCAGAAGCCATAACTAAGATACAAGTGCTTTTGTTTCTGTGTTTAGTGAAGACAAAACTCTGTGACTATAGTGGAGTAAGGAATGTGTCCATGTCTGCTTGTTCCTCCCTGTCCCCAGACAAAAGGAGACAAAGGGTACCTGCTGATGGTGGGGCAGGTTTCTCCTTCCCTGGTACCTCTCCTGGCATCAAAAGCCAGCCTGGCTTTTGACAGCTTAAGCAAAGTAGGCAGCTGGGGCATTTTTTGCTGCCTCCAGGATTTCGCAGAGCCAGGCAGCTGCCTGCACTTGCCAGGAGCTGAGCAGGTCTGAAGTGTAGCCGTGTCTGTGCTCTTGGGGAGACGTGGCTGTGCGAGAGCGTCAGCCTGGCCTCAGCATTCAGCCTTGCCAGCCCCAGCTCTCCTCAGCACCACTGAAGAGAAACAGGCCCCGCTATGGAGTCAGTCGTGGGACCTATTTCAAAAGGCTTTTGGATGAGATGACCTCCTTCCTCCACTGACTATAAAGAGGTGAGCTAGGCTTTGAGTGGTATAAAATGACCTACATTTTGTGTGTAAAAAAGAGAGCCAAGAAACTACCATTCACCTTTCTTCTTTTAATAACTATCCTAAAATAAACTCTCCCTAGTTGTGGCTGATAGCACGGAAACACTTCAGTTTAAACTGGACTGGGCAATGCTCTAAGGAGACGGGGTGATTGCTGGATTTGCAATACAGCAACAGCCTGTTCGTCACCCGGCACACTCTAAGGCGGCTCTCCTAACATCTGTACAAAGAAAAATACTGCTTGTCATATCTTTCAGCATTTATATTTCTTCACAAAGGTAAATTAAGATGTTGCTTTTAGCATTAGTTTTGTTTAATGTTATTCAGATTTCAGCTTCAGCTATTTCACACCTTTCAAATTCATAAACATGCAAATGTTTTGAAGGATGTTGTTTGGATTCCTTTTGGCTTTGTGGTATTTGGCTCTGTATTTGTTTATGGCTTGGCTTCTATGTTTTTGAATTTGACTCCTGATTTCATTTATAATATTTACCTCTTTTCTTACCCTCCATATTCTTTAGCTGAAAACCTGGTGCATTAGAAACTCTTTGTAAAAAATATATGCTGTTCTGTAGCTGTGGTTAGGATTTAGGCAAGCTTGAAGCTAAAAAAAGAGGACACAGAGGATTTGATAAAAGTATGCATATAAAATAACAGGAAATATTTTTATTTCATTCTATATTGCAGAGAACAAAAGGATTTTCTGCAAACTTCTGTGGAGAAAGTTACTCCATAGCAATAATGGTTTGAGATTCTAGTCACTGAATTTCGGATTGATTAAAGCAGGGACTTGGGCTCTGCTTTTCCTCATCCAGGTGGTCATCTCACAGGGCACTGGCAGGAGAGGAGCCATGTTATTTTTGTCAAATAATTCATCTTTGACATCAAATCTTTTTTGGGATGTGAGAATCTCATCCAAGCTGCTGCTGTTGCTATCCCTGCTGCTGTGGGTCCATTGTGACAAGTTTGAATGCCAGGCCTTTTTTTTGTTTTTTTTTCACAAGAAAAAGTTTAGACCACACTCTTTAGACCAGTTTTGCTTGTGACTTACAAAGTAAATACCATAAATAGTTAATGTTTGGAATTCACAGATGGAGAAGATGAAAGCACAGAAGAAGTTAAATGGCTTGCTAAAAGATGAAGCGTGAGTCAATGGCAGAGCCAAGAAAGGCACCTTAGACTCTCATTTTAGTGTATAACTCCAGCCAAGACCATTCAACCTTCAAAAGGGAAAACTGTATTTTGTAAAACTGATTACAATTTTGAAGATTGTGGCTAAAGTATGAAGCTCTTTTTGTCAAATTTTGGAATAACCTGTAGTTCCTTATCAAGACAGCCCTGTTTTGAATCACCTCTGGGGACTGATATATTTCAACCCTAGGGATAAAAATGTTACAGACTTTGGAAGTATGTGCCAGACATAGGATCACAAAAATGTGAAAGCTGGGTCCTGTTTCCAGTCAGAAAGTCTAGATATGGGACGTTTTTGCTTGTCTGCTCTTGAAAAAGAGAAGTATGTTTTTATTGGAATCCAGTGGCCCCTTTACATTGGTTTAAGTTCTTTCCACTATCTGCATGTCAAATGTAAAATATAGTACTTAGGTTTCAGGGATTCAACATGGTAAATACTCATGAAAGTAGAAAGACAGAAGTCTGTGTCTCCCAACCTTTCCCAATACACGTCTCCACTTAGCAATATTACAGAAGAGGTGCAGATACCAGTATAGATACTTATAGACAGTTACTTCTGTTTACCTCCCTAGACATAGCTCTGTGGTCACTGGTTCTCTTCATACTACAGGCTAAGGGCATAGGGCTAAGGTAGGTAATGTTTACACCCTAGCAGCAATGTTATTTCCAGGACAGGATTTGTTTCCTTATCATAGAGAAACTGTGTCCAAAACTAGGTAGACTGAGACACAGACTTTTTTTAGTGAGACTATAGCTAAATAACAATTGCCTAAATTAATCCATTAATATTTGGTACTTTTAAATTATATGAGGTGCTCTCGTCCTAAAATAGCTTTTAGAAAATTTCTTATTAAAACATGTCAGACATTTAGTTGAATCACAGGCTGTTAAGCCTTCACTTAAATGAAAGAGGACAATCATCCATTCAGCAGAAGGAACAGCAAATGAGGCCAGGCCAGTGGCCAGAGAGCATCATTCTGGTCTTGGGAACAGTGTCATTGCATGAGTTGGGCTCATGCAACACCTCTGTCCTGCTGCAGCACATCCATCCATAGCTTAAGCAAAGATGCTATCTCCCAATCCCCATTTTGGTCTTTATATGTACCCCTGGGAGAATTCTTCCAGGTTTGTCAGTCTCATGAGCAACAAGAAAAATAATTGTCCATGGCTTTTTTTAAGTAGAGTACTTTATCATGTGCTTACAGATAAGAAACTGCAGCTGTCCCACAAACAGTGATGTCTCAGGGGTGCTGTGTGACTACAGTGCCAGAAGAAATGGACATTCACAGCACGTCACAGGAGCAGCCCTATACTGGGATGGCTGACAAAGAAAGAAGGAACGAGGATGCAAAGAGACGTTCAATGAAAATCAACAGCAAACATAGGTACAAGACTCAGAACAGAAAGCAAAAGATAGCTGGTGAGTTGTTTTTATTTATTTTTAAGAAAATGTTTCTACATTGAAATCCTTAAACAATTTTACTAATGTTATTTCTCCAAGTGAGTGTTGTTTCTTTATCTTTGTATACAAAGATAAATTAAATAATCCCAGTACCACAGCAGGTTCCTAGCTATGATTTAAAGAGCTTGGTAGTTCTTGAGAATATTGTGGTAGTTGATAAGGAGGAACTCCTCTACAAAGAGACTGAAGTCACCTAGATTCATCTCTCTGGGACTTTGTAAGAGCATCTCTTTCTCACCAGAAGAAAAGACTGGCCTTAGAAGTAAGCAACAATGTTCCTGAAATTAAGCAGCGTGAACGGTAGCCTAACTGAATGCAAACATGGTATATCCACTTCCACTCAGAAGCTGCTTTGCCTGGTTTCTTGTGGCTTTACAGCACATGAGAACAGTGAACTCTAGTAAGGAATCACATTATCCTGGCCCTAGATTCAGTAAGAAGCTGTTGCTGCAGACACCAGAGAAGCACTGTTTGGTCAGAAATGAACACAAATCTATCAGGGAGTTTATTTCTTTATTAAAAACCAAACAGGTTTTTCTCTTACGGTTTGCAAGCCTGCTTTGTATAATGCATAATTCAGTGTAATACTGACAGTTCCTTTTGCCCTATAGGGCACTCTAAATATGTCTCACTCTTTTTTTTCTGTAGCACACCTGTTCATTCTTGAATGGATAATTATGACCAAACCTGTCAACACACACTTGATCTTTGCTCTTGGCATTGATGTACTTAAGGTATTGCCCTGTCTTTAGGAACTCTCCTTCCTAAGCCACCAGTAACATGGCATCCTGTACTGTTTGTTCTGTGATTGCACTGGAGATCTGAGATAAATTATTTGCTACCGTCTGGAGCAGAACTGCCTTGTAGGTGTGCATCACCTGATTTTGCAGTTATGAAGATGTTCCTGTAGGTGTTTTGTTTGAGCACTGCAACCTCCTGCTCCTCAACCCTGAATCTCAGAAAATGTTGCTGGAATGCCCATGTCCCAGACAAATCACACTTTCCACCTTTTCCATGGCTTTGGAAAATCTCTGCTTCCTTCATTGTATAGGTACTTTTGCTCTGTGACCTTTTAATTACCTGCCATCTTCTGGGAGATTGTTTGATTCATTAGGTGTGAATGAAAAGAAGCAAAACAACAATCATGAGTTGTCTAGGGGGAAGGAGGATTTCATTTTGGCAAATCTGAATTTTGTTTATTTTTTTCTTGGTTCGTGTTTTTCTGTCTCTGATGAGGGTCTTAGTTACCTTCAGTGTGCGCTGTACTCAAGAGCAGACCTGCTGCAGGCACTTGGCTTTTTTTACATTGAGGAAAAGGAAGCAATATTTTGGAGATGACTTCTGTACACTGCAGAAGGGGAATGCCTTACTGTAACCACAAAATAAGCCTACACTGTGACATTGCTGTGACTTGACTATATTTCTGAGCTCTATAAGATTTATTATTCACTTTGACACACATTAACACATACACTGTTCTTATGCATTTCTAGTTCCCTCCATCTCTAAGCAGGGTCCTCACTACAGCTGACATAACAGGCAACCCCACTATTTCGGGAGCCAGTGAGCTTGGCAGTTAGTTGTGCATTTGGTGGGGTTTATGGTTTTTTTTTCTGTTATTATTCTTCTTTTTTTTTTCTTCTTATAACAAGAATCATTTAAGGATTACTTTATGTACAGAGCCATTGCCAATATTTTCAATAACCATCAAGTAAAAGCAAGTATTTTCCACATGCCTAGAACTGAAGACATTTTTTTAGGAACTAAAGAGTCACTAGAGTGAAATTTAAGAACATTATCTATGACTTGGAAGCTCATTTAAAAATTCATTTTCAAGGCAGGATTAAAGAGAAATCTCTGTGGATATATTCACATTTTCATTAAGCATGCTCCCTTGCTACACTGTTGGTTAACAGTTATTACACTGTCAAGTTGTTATTTTAAGAATCCATTCAGGGATCTTGAGCTCCAGTACAAAACCATATGGTCTATCAACACATGTCATTGCACTCCTCCACAAACTAAGTCTACCACCAAAGCACCCTGAAATCTTATGACTATATGTAAGTGCAAACCATACCACAAATCTTTGAGTATACTGAATGTTGTTGTCATTGGTATAGGAGGGCACTTGGGTGTCATGGATGAACAATTAATTTTTATAACAGTTATGGCTTCTTGATTGTTTTGTTTTGTCTTTCCACTGACATAGAAAGATCTTCTGAACATTTTTACAAGAACAAAGTTGTGTATGCTTATGCTGTCACCAAGATGGTAGGTCACCAGCTTAAGTCATGGGGCACAGATGTTGAATCACAGAATCATGGAATTATTTAGGTTGGAAAAGACCTTTGGGATCATCATGTCCAACCATTAGCCCTACTCTACAAGTTCACCTCTAGACCATGGAATCATAGAATTGTCAGGGTTGGAAGGGACCTTAAAGGTCATCCAGTTCCAACCCCCCTGCCATGGGCAGGGACACCTTCCACTATCACACTCCACACCTATCACTACCCAACAGCCTAAAAAGTCCCTCCCCATCTTTCCTGTAGGCCCCCTTCAGATACTGGAAGGCCACAATAAGGTCTCCCCAGAGCCTTCTCTTCTCCAGACTGAGCAACCCCAGCTCTCTCAGTCTGTCCTCAAAGGAGAGGTGCTCCAGCCCTCTGATCATCCTTGTGGGCCTTCTCTGGACACGTTCCAGCATGTCCATATCCTTCCTGTAATAGGGACTCCAGAACTGGACGCAGTACTCCAGGTGAGGTCTCACAAGAGTGGAGCAGAGGGGGAGATTCACCTCCCTCGACCTGCTGGCCACGCTTCTCTTAATGCAGCCCAGGATACGATTGGCCCTCTGGGCTGCAAAAGCACACTGATGGCTCATGTTGAGCTTCTCACCCACCAGCACTCCCAGGTCCTTTTCTTCAGGGCTGCTCTCAAACCAGTCACTGCCTATATTGGTGCTTGGGATTGCTTCGACCCAGATGGAGGACCTTGCATGTGGCCTTGTTGAACTTCATGAGATTGACATGGGCCCACCTCTCCAGCCTGTCAAGGTCCTCTGGATGGCATCCCTTCCCTCCACTGTGTTAGCCACCCCAAAGAGTTCAGTGTCATTGTCAAACTTGCTGAGGGTGCACTCAATGCCACTGTCCACGTCGCTGACAAAGATGTTAAACAAGACTGGTCCCAGTACTGATCCTTGAGGGACTCCACTTGTCACTGGTCTCCACTTGGATACTGACCCATTGACAACCACTCTTTGGCAGCAGCCGTCAAGCCAGTTCTTTATCCACTGAATTTTCCATCCATCAAATCCATATTTCACCATCTTGGAGACCAGAATGTCATGCATACACCCCAACACCACATCTAAGCAATGCTTAAACACATCCAGGGATGGTGACTCAACCATCTCCCTGGGCAGCCCATTCCAATATCTTACCACTTTTACCATGAAGAATTTTTTCCTAGTGTCCAGTCTAAACCTACCTTGTTTCAGCTTTAGGCCATTCCCTCTGGTTCTGTCCCTAATGACCTGAGAGAAGAGACCAGCAGCAGCCTCTCTACAATGTCCTTTCAGGTAGTTGTACAGAGTGATGAGGTGTCCCCTCAGCCTCCTCTTCCTCAAACTAAAGAGGCCCAGCTCCTTCAAATGATCCTCATATGATCTCTTCTCCAATCCCTTGACCAGCTTCGTTGCCCTCCTCTGCACCCTCTCCAGCACCTCGAGATCTCTCTTGTCCTGAGGTGCCCAGAACTGGACACAGTACAGGGGGACAATCACCTCCCTACTTCTGCTGCTCACACTATTTCTAATACAGGCCAGAATGCCATTGGCCTTCTTTGCCACCTGGGCACACTGCTGGCTCATATTCATTCTCTTATCAATTAGAACCCCCAGATTCCTCTCCACCAGACAGCTCTCCAGTGTGCTCCAGATAGAGAAGTATCTGCTCTATCTCATTTAAGGCAGAGCACTTTGACTTTCCTTCTCCTCATTCAGGAATGGAAGGCTTCTTTTTTCTGGGTATAATGGACACAGTGACTCTGCATAGCTCTCGAGCTATACACTCTGTGTGGTGGCTGTGTGTGCTTCTCTATCTGCTGGCTGATAACCAGCCAGCATTTCTGACAAAGACTCTTTTCAAATACAAAATATTTTCATTTAAAAAAAAAAAATTATTTCTACTGAACGTATTTTGCCAAAGACAGATCTCATCAAAGCTGGGATTACTGATCTTACTTAGCATTCTAAAGAAGTCCTGACCATCTTACAGTGTCTGCTCCAGGTTTTCTCTGATTACACAGTATATGAGTCCCTGGAAGAATTGGGCTAATCTTTATTTGGAATATCTGATTTCAAACACAGGAAGTGAATGAAGTGAATGAGTCTAAATTTTGCTAATTGGTATGTAGAAAATACGGTACAATATTTTACTGCCCAACACTTTCACATCATCTTGTCTTTGAGGGCAATTGTTAATGCAAGGGGTACTTATGAACAAATATTGATGTTTGATTCTATGTTTAGAGAATAAAAACTACAATGATAACTATTTCCTGATCTGAGTGGGAAAAGCTTGCTCCATCTTTTTTTTCTCAAAGCAGATGGGTAACCTAGAATTCCTTTTTGTCATCCATACCTGTTGAGTCAGCCAATTGTTAAGGTTTTTAATATGTGAAGAATTTTATGCAGTCATTCACACAGCCCCATGTCCCTTCATTGATCTTGAAGTACACACTTCAAATCCTAATTCTTCATCAGTTTTTGTGTGTGAAACATCCCACTGAGATTAACAGGAGTTGATTTGTGTGTTGTTAGCGGAGTACATAGAAATCTTTGGAGACTCATTGCTTTAGTCGGTATTGCATGGAGAATCATTCTTAAGCTAGTACAATCTAGACACCTATATTAAAATAATTCTAAGGCCTTTGAATGAAAGAATACTATTCCTGCCTACATTTTCAGTATATTTTCGCAATCAAACTTTGCATAGCCAGCCCATTGTAAACACCTGAGTTGTAGCTGACCATTATGGCTGCTTTTTGGAGAAAGTGAGAAATTGGAGAATTGACTAGTCCTGAAGAATGGGGACAGGCATAGGGGTGGAGTACTAGTAGAAGTGGAAAAAAGAGATAAGAAAAATGGCTAGAAATGCTGGGAATGCTATGGGCTTTTTTTCTGGACATGTCTAAGCATAACATTACAGCACATTTCACAGCCAGCCAGTGATTGCATGCACTAGTTGTAGTCTCCAGGCAGGGATTACTCATTTCGTACATCATTTACAATTAATTGTAGTGATTCTGCAAAATCAGTGCATACCCTGTATGCAAGATTAGGAGAAATTGGTTTTGTTTCAAGGTCTTTTGGTGTTTCTGTTTTGAAGTATTTCATTTTTCCTTAGACAGCACCCATACCGGCCAATGATTTGCAATATATTTCTTCTCTTTTGGAAACTAAAACATTGTTAAATGAAACTAAATCTTTGACATTGTCATGGCAATACACATATATGCCTACACACTTCACACTGGAAGACTAAATGAAGTTCAAGTTTTGCAGGCATCAAGTCAGACTTAGAGAGGAATGTGAATGCTGCAAAGCTGCTAGCAGAGGCATTTTCTCAGGTTCCCACAATATTCAATGAGAATCCTGCCTTTCTCACCAGTGTTATGAAAAACAGTAGGATGTTTTTTTGTAAGTTAGACCAACACCTGGTGTTTTGCTAAGCTTTGTTTATGGTACATCGGAAAAATATTTTTGAATAGGCATTGTAGGACTTTAGGCGATCACCCTAGGAGATGGGTGATCACTGACCAATCGCCCTATGGGGCTAGGGTATATAAAACGGGGTTTTAAATTAATAAAGCGTCTTCTTCTTCTTCCTCTCCTGGCTCTCTCTTCACTGATTTTGTGTTGCTGCATCTCTTTGCTCCCGGTATAAACAGCAACAGAGGAAGGCAAGCATACATTTGAAGTATGAGTACTCGGAACTCTCAGAAATGCAATAGCTATTTATGTTTGAAGAGAGTTACATATATGTGTGTGTATCCTCACAGAGAAGTTCTCCTAATCTCCTAGGTAATGAGAAATAGTGTATATTCCCTGAGTAGAAAGTAGTATCTAAAAGAATCTGCCATGTGTCCCTCTCAGGTGGGCATCCCATACTGTCACAAATAGTACTAGCACAGCAGTAAGGTCTGGTTGCTGGTCACTCTGAATAAAGCTGAGACTTGTAGTTTGAGGAGCATTTACAGTATTTTGGAGATGTCTCAGAAAGGCTTGTAGCATGAGTTTGAGTATCTTTGAGAATTTATATTGCACATACATTAAATTTGACTAAACATTTATGACTTTTCAAAATATTTACAAGCAGGCAGATGTTGTTCTCAATTAAAATATCAGCATTATGATTCGGAATCATTGTTTAAGATTTTATAATTACATGTTCATTGGCACAATATTTCAGTACAGGGGAAAGTCTTTAAAGTATTTAATCAGTGTTTAATTGAACAAAAATAATCCTGTACTTTCCATTTACCTCTCAACACTTTTCAGGCTTAAGGTAATTTCATATCACATTGAACTGTTCATTAAAAAGTCTAACACAATTTTGAAGGATCTGATTACAGTAATTTTCCATTGGTTTCTGGCAGCATGCTCTGTTCTCATAATTGGAAATACTAACATATGGATTATCCCCAAAATAAGGTTCATGCTTCACAGTTCAGGATTTATTAAGTGTGTCAATCAGAATACTTTGATAACTTTCATTATGTTAATGCCAGTGGAAAACAAAGTAGAAATTTTTGAAATTTAGAAAATACACTATTTAAATTGCACAAAATTTTCTGTTTGAGCATGGATCCTTTTGTTTGTTTGCTTGCATCTCTGTCATGCATTTAATCAGTCCATCAATTAATCCTGTTGTTGCTTAAAGTCACATCATTTTAGTCTTTCTTGCAATATTCATTTCATTAAAGCCAGGCATGAATATGTGGCCTTTAGAGTATCTTTTTCTCTTATGAGTGTTTATAAAAAACTTTACAAACTATGTATTACTGTCCTCATGTTAGAAATGAGAAAAGTAAGGCAATAAGAAATTAAATATCTTGTTTCAGACACCCACCAGGTTGAGGGAAGAACTAGGACTAGACATCAGGCCCCCTGCATTTCATCACATCTGTGCTGTAATACTAGAGAAAACTCTGTACACCTGTAAGCTTTCCTGGGCAGCTCATGGGTAAAGGGAGGCTGAAATACAAGTAGAATTTCTTTAGCAAACTCCTGCTCACTAGCATATCTTAGCAACATTTTTTTGTCAATGTCCAGTCCCTGCTTTTGCACTGGTCCGTGAAGAGCCAGCCATAGAGGCCCAAAGATAGAGCATCTACCCTGCCATGCACCAGAGTTAAGGGAAGGAGTTTGCCTACACACTCCTCTAGTTACATTTAAAGCTACTCTCCCTTTATTGATACAGGTATCAATGAGATTGGCACTCAGAAAGAAAGAAATGTCAGTACCTTAATTCTTGACCCCTTACTCCCTTTCTCCTTACCTTTAGATATATGACAGGAAATGGTCTTCTCAGGCACATTCATTCCTTCTGCATTACGACCATTCATTTTGAGAAGAAGATGAATGATGTTCAGGAAACCACTCATGGGTTTTATGATTAGTACAGATGTTTGCAAGGCCTTCCTTTCAGACAGTTAAAAGTTGGCAGTGAAGCAGCAGGATAAAGGTAAACACAAATGGCAGCAGTTCGATGTGTCTTTTAGTATCTGCAAGGATATTTTGAGGGGGAAGGAAGGATTCTTTTTCTCTGCATCTGAAGACATGATATGTGTGCTTTGCTGGTGGAAAATTTTGAGAATGCTGCTAGATGCACAGAGAAAGTTGTGTAGTTTGAGCATAGCACAAGGACACTGAAGCGTTCCAGTGCTCGGAACTCAGCCCAGGCTAGCATCTTGTGGCAGTCTGAGTGCTAGCAAAAGGCCAGCCCCAGACCAAGATTCAGCTCTGACAAGTTTCAAAGACCAATTGTAAGTTACTGAAACATGGGAATACTTAAAAAAAATTAGCCATATCCTTCCTCATTACCTATATCCATTTACTGATCCAGCTATGACCTTCTTGCTTTTATAGCAATCTTAGTGTGTAGTCTGAAGTACTGACTTATGAACGGTATTTAGTTCATGTGTTTGCACTGTCACTGCATGTGTTATTGAAGATAAAGAACTTCTTTCCTTGTTGCAACTAACATATTTCTATTGTGACTGCAACAGCACATCTTTCTGTAGGGTTTTTCTGCATTTACTTCTCTTATGCTCTCAAACTTCAGCATCTTTTTCTATTAGTATGAAAGAAAGTGAGATTCAAAAGACTAGAATTTGGAGGGTGAGGGCAGGGAGGGTGAGGCACAGTTTACAGGTAGTTAACAAGGAAAAGGGTTACTGTAGCAATCTGTGTTGATTAACTTCTGGCTATACACTGCACTTGTGGCTTAACACTACATGTATCTTTCTCAAACTTTACGCTTTTATATGTGATAACTGCTGGATGGTCTGGATAAAAATGCCATAGAGGCATGACATAGAGGTATGTACCTGAGACACAAACTGTTGGAAGGTGTGAATAGATCCTACTGAATATGCTTTCTCTCTTCTTACATGTTTTACTAATTATCCACTTATGTCTACTGTGAGAGACCAGCCACTGAACTGAATGGACCTGTAATGTGGTCAAATATTGTTGGTCTTATATTCTGATGAACACATGTCAAAAGAGCTTGAAGCTTCTGTTGAAGGGGTTTGAAATGTACTGCCCAGGAATGACAAACAGCTGATGAATTGTGTAAACTGCTCATCAAAAAGCTCCCAACATCCCCATTAAGATATCTGTGATCTGCTCACATGGACAAGTCATGGGAGTTAAAATAAAGTGTTATTCAACATAGGAATGATTCATTATAAATTATTCACTTATGCTAAGCATGCATTTTCTGCCTCGAGAAGATTACAGCGATTTGCTCCTTCAAAACCAAGGATGCTCTAAAAAGCAAAGAAGATGTTTCTTCTGTTTTGTTTTGATATGTTTCCTGAACACTATAAAATCTATTTTGATTCTTGTTAATAATTCTAATAATTGTACAATGTATATAAAAATAAATTAAGAAAACTGGAAAAATACTAATTACAATTCTCTTAATTATATATATAATCCAGTAGAGCATCACCAGTCTCTCGAATAGTAAAGAGATAATACTGATCTCATTTTATCAAGGCAAAACTCCTAATCAGGACCACACAGACAGTTAGTGTCAGATCTGAGACAGAATCTGTGAGTGTTGGCTTCTAGCTGTGTTCAGACTAAAGTGTTTGACTTCCCTTTAACCTAACAGTGGCAGGACATCATTGTCCCAGCCACAAAGAGCTATTGCATTTTCTCTACAGGACTCCAGTATATTTTTCTCACCTTTGGCACTACAGTAACAAACACATTTGTTAAACTGAGCACAGCTAAGTTCAACAGCAACCAGACTTAACTGGCAGGAGATCATAATGTAAGCATCTGATTTATAAATAGCTGAGAAAGTTTATCTCTTTGGATTTACAAAAACATGCTGTCATGAAAACAGATTGCTGCTATTGTAAATACCATGGAGCGCAACATACGTGAAGTTAAGACTGAATTTGTCTTGTGATTATCTATCTGCTTGCAGGCTCCCCGCTACAAAGCATCTGCGTCTGAACAGCACCCAGGATTTATAAAACAAAATAACAAAAGGTCCTGAGAAGAATTGTGCAGAGATATACTTTAGGCTTTCACTAGACCCAGTGGAGTAACAAATGTCTCTGCATTCTGCTTTATTGTCATGAATCCTTTCGTATCTATTTTCCTTCCCCTCCGGCTGTTGGATACAATTAGTTCATCTGAAATTGCATGCCAAAAGACCCTATTTGCAGTATATAATCTCATATTGATCTGGCTTTGAAAGTTCTCCTTAGTATATTCAGCATATGGTAACAGAGATTGTATTATTTGTCATCTGGTAAGCCTCAGAATCTGTATATAAGGAATCTTTAGTCATAAAGGTATTCCTATCTAGAGAAATAGCAACTTCAAAGCTTTCTTTCAGTTTTCCTATTCACAAAAGACACGTTTTGTTTTAAGAATCACTTGCTATAACATAACAGAGAGGTTGTTTTCCTGCTATCCAACCTTTCACCTTTAATTAATAAGACAAAACCAACTGAGAATTCTCACTTCCAATTCCAGTAACCTTTCAGTTCCTATAACCATGGGACCAGGATTCACCCAATCAAATCTAGAAACAGAAATTATTAAATTCAGTGTTTTGAATTCTTTCTACAAACGTTGCAAGCAAAATGAGGATGTGAAAAAAATCAAAATGTTAAATGGCACAGAAGGGAGTGGTGGTCCTTTAGCCTATTCTCTTTGTTTCATGCCATTTCTTTCCCTGAAAATCTGCAATCTTGAATTCTTATCTGCCCTGGCTGGTGTATATGGTAAGAATTTCATGCCATATTATGCAAACCAGACTTCTTCATTCTTTCAGAAGGATTTGGAAATATGACTAATATCTTCTTTCTTTGATCACAGCCATGCCCAGGAAAAAGACAAGACCAGAAGGCTTCCTCTTCCTCCTGAGCCTGAGGCAAGAGCAAATAGATCTTCATTGCTAGTAACAGATATTCCAATTGAAGAGAAATTTCAGAATTTAAGGACTTCATGTCTTTTTGCTAGTTTATTCACTGATTAAAGTGTTTTAGAAGGTGGTTTTAGTCTATTCTGTTATTTAACAGGTGCTGGCTAGAATTCAAAAAAAAAAAAAAAAAGGAAAAATTACTGAAAGCCTTTGGACAAAATCAGAGCTTAATGAGAACCAGAATCCTTTCTGAATCCTCCACTGCTGATTCATACAGTAGTAAAGGATACTGCCTTCAATTAACTGCAATCATCATTTATATCATATAATTTACAATTGACTTAACTAATTAGAAGTAATGGATTACAGCATGAACTTCACAAGAGGATAAATATCTCATCTCATATTAAAACTTTCAGGAGATCATAATGTAAGCAAAGTCAAAACTTTTGGTTTAGCAATGCAGATGCATGAGACACAGACTGCACATACCTGTTCATGGTCTCCATGAAAAGCCATTCTCTAAAAGCAATCAGACCATGGGGATCTCATAGGGGATGCTTGTTCATGACCACAGCACCTTGTGTGGCTTCGCTTGACATTGCCCAACATCATCTCATGAAAGGAAATTGCCTGAATTTTTTCAAGTCTGTTGATTGAGATGTTTATTTCCTAAACTTTATCAGATTTTGAAAGATTTGTTTTGGCAAATAATGACTTTTCCTGTTTTCCTGTTGAGTAAAGTTATGCTGGCTCAAATTACTTGTCAAAGATTTATTTTTCAGTAGACATTAAGTATCAAGTCCTTTTTTCTTATTTCTTTCACTACACATTCAACAAAATCAGCTGACGCTGACGGCTTACACCGGCTCTGCACACTGCAGTATCACGTTTCTAATTTATTTTCAAAACTCCTTTGAGTAGGTCTTATTGAAGAATAGAGGCAGTCTTCCTTGGAATCAGTTCCCTGCTACAAGCATCCTGGCAGCCAGCTCTAAATCCCCTTCCCTAGAGTCAGCCCACCCCCTACTTTGATTCAGCCTCCATCTGGTTTGTTGGCTGCCTCCTCCCCTTCCCTTTCCTACAGCCTATACCTTCCAGGGGCAAGGCCTGCAAGGGCCAGCTTCAGTATTTTGGCTAACTTTAGATGAACGTAGAGAACACCAGACTTTCAGGACACATGCAAAACTACTTCCACCATGCTTTCTAGAGGATGGCAATCATGACAACCATTGCAATAATTCATATATGTTTCACCTCAGTCAGGCCTAATGTTGTGGGAAGGAAAAAGAAAGTTTTCTCTTTACCTTCATTAGGTTACATCATATAGTATGATCTTGTTTGAGCTGCATCTTTTTCCCATGGGAAACATTGCATTGATCTTTGTTATCCTGGTATGTTTTTTCTTGGAAATTCCTTTCACACCTTTGTCATGCTAAGGGATATTGAGTTTGCTATCCTTTCCATGCAGTACTGGAAGTACATACTCATTTCTACCTGAGTCTGGAAGACATCATGAACACAGAATCGAACTCCTAATACTATAAACTGATATAGCTCACAGACTCTATCAACCTAATTTCCTACTTCCAGCTTTTATCTGAAGGAAGTATCAAGATCTCCATTCTCACTAGTTCCCAAACCATTTGTACCAGAGAAGAGGGAAATAAAATCTTGAGTTTTGTTACCTTATAATTACAATAGTCACCTCTTCCCTATGTAACTGGTTAAACAGTCAGACAATGCATTCTATAAATGCATCTTGTGTCCAGTGATGACAGCAAAGCAGGCAACGCTCTGCCAAATTCCAGGCAGTTGTATTCCAAAAAGCAGACCAGATGGGAAAAACAGCATAGCAGATAAGTTTTGCTTAGGAGGGTGAAGTTAAATTTGTCTGGTTGCTGGAAAAAGAAACAAGACAGTATATTTACATGCAGAGATAACAAAAAATTGTGATTAACATTTGTTTGTATGTGTGCATGTGAGTAAAGTGTGAGCATATGTGTAACTGCACAACACCACACAAATTTAAGACCAACTCCTTACTTTGCTGGTTTAGATGCACTGTTGTCTCTATGGCCACTGATATGGTACAATGTTATCTGGAGAAAGTGGTCAAGTTCTCTGTCAAGTGTTTTATCTCGCAAGTGGTCCGCAATTCTTGAATCTGATGAAATTAGTCAGCATGTTCCACTGACATTTTGTATGGTTAGCATGTCAGTTGTCTCTTCAATTCAGCATACTTTTCTGAAAAGGCATTTCCTAATCCCCAGGCTATAATTTCATTAGCACTGTCTGATTCTAACCAAATAAATAGAAGTAAAGACTGATTGCTTGGTCGAAGCTCTGTAGCTATGAGCTAAGAGTTTCAATTATTAATTTACCTCAGTGGAACTATATTCATTTACATCAGCTGGAAGCAGGTCATGGAAGATCTTACAATCTACAGTCTATATTACATTACACCAGAGCTAGCTTGAGTTCTAGTAGAAGTGGAACACTGCATGGGCTAATTTTTTGAAGGAAAAGCCAAGTCTGATAATTAAGGAACACCAAGTTCTGTTTGTGTACCCAAGCAAGCTCATTAAATTTGAGCTCCTATATTTTGGTGGAAAGCTGCAGTGAAGTATGCAGTCCAGTTTTGTCTTGGTACATGTTAATGCAGTCCTCTTGAAAGTGAGCAGTTAATCTCACTGTCAGAAGAACCATGCAATACCAAACCTTCCAAATATCTAGACCTCCAGTCTGAATCTCAAGGACACTGAAGTAGGTTTTTACTTCTCTGTCCTTGCAGAACTCCACTAATTCCTGCTTGGCAAGCAACTGTAGGAGTGGGTAGATGAATCCTCAATTTTTAAACCATTACAGAAGTCATTCCAAATGCTACAGTGCTACTGTATTCACGATGTAACAGAGTGGTTTTAAAGCTACCCCTTGCAACTGAAAGACAGTGTGCCTCAGGTTTTCTCATGCACAACTCATCCTTGCTCTCTGCCTTGTCTTCCTAGAGCCGGTAACCCTTCAGAATATTTTAATTTATGTCAAGAGGTAAATCTGGAGAGGGATCTCCTAAATAGTAGTGGAGGAGGAGTGCTCACTTGGCTTAAAGCTGCCTTTGTGCCCTGCAGCTGGAATAGCACTGAAGGTTCTTCAGCTATAGTCAATGATCTGTACCTGACTTATATATAATATGTCTGACAGTCTCACAGCAAAATTGTAATTTTGTTGAGCTGCATTGTGGTTATGTGGTGAATCCCTTTATTTGTTTCCTCCTTCCAGGACTGTGATGGGGCCACCAAACTCATTTATATTTGTAGTCTATTCAGGACTGGGGGTTTTGTCACCAAAACTGAATAGCTTTTACACATGCTTGCCGTGTGATGAAATTGTAGGCAAACAACCAATAAAAATAGGTGAAGAGAAGCAAAAGTAGTTACTTTATTTTGTAAAGAATACATATTGCAGTATATCTTGGACTGGATCCTCATTCATGGCTCATCCTTTTACACAACTCTAGCAATGTAAAATAATCCTTACTCAGTTTAAATGCCAGTACAGTTGTATTTGCCTTCACCATGGTGTCCTGTTACAAGTTTTTCAGTTGAGCTGAAAAATGGAACCACAGTTTTTACCACATCTCTTCTTTAATTAACACATCTTCTCCCAAAGTTTACCATCTGAAGCTGTATTACCATCTTCAATACAATGCCCCATTTTAAGTAGTGGTAATATTTGCACAAACCAAATCTTTCTATTAATGAAAAGTTAAAACAAAAAGTCAAAATTGTGTCCTTATAATTCCTTTTGATAAGGACATTCTAAACGCCACCGGCATATGATGGTTTTGTAATAATTACTTAAAATTTGAAGCAGTTAAATGAACGTAATCCACCTCTTCTAGTTAACATTATGCAATTTCATTTATTAAACAGACCAGGTTTATGATATTTATTCTCCATACTATATGGAAGTTGCAGTTTCAACATTTACACATTTCAGACTATTACTTTTTAATGTTTAAACATGTCGAGTGATTTTGACCAGACCAAAATCCTGAATCCTGTAACAGGTAGAGATTTGCATTTTCTGGATGCTGAAAGTAAGTGTTGAGCGGGTAATCAATGGTACAGAGTGCTGATGTTATATCCTACCTTTTTATTACAGAATTACATAATAAATCTCTCAAAAGTGGATATTTCCATTACTTAAAGCTAACCTGAGGCAAACCAAGACCTGTGTTTAACAGAAGAATAGTTTATGAATGAATGGTACAAAATGACTATTAGTAATCAGTACATTATCCATCTAACACTGCATTTCTTCTAGTACCTGTGTGTCCTCCATCACTGCCTCTAGCCCTGCTTCTAAACGAAGATGATATATGGGATTTCTCAAATGTCTCCTAGAAAGAGCTCAACATAGTAGGAGTTAGTTGCAATATGACAAGACTACTGCATCTCATGCAGGTATAGGTAAGAAGAAACACCACTGCAGGTAGCAGATGGTAAAGTAGGTAAGAAAGAAGCTAATCACATCCTCTACATACACTCCTGGATCCAAAGGGGTGAATATGAAAGCACAGATGGTTCTTCTACACCAGGGCACAGGATCGTGAGCGTTTGATGGATTTCTTTTTCCTTTCTTCTTTCCTTCCTTGCCTTTTTCTTTTTTTTTTTTTCTTTTTTTTTTTTTTTTTCTATCACTCCTGCCTTCCTGGTGATTCTGTGACCTGTAATTAACTAGTTTTTAAGTACAATCTTTCTTAGCATCTGCATTTCTATTAGAAATGTTGACTTATCTTTTAAAGTTAAAAAAAAAGATTTTTAACTTAGGAAGCATTTGATCTATCAATTAATAAGTCTTTAACCAAACACAATAAAGAAGGAAACAATTGGACAAGCCTTTGCATTTGGCAGGACTCTTTAAGACTCACTTTGAACAGCTGGACTCTTTACAGTCCTTGTGATGCAGATTAAATGAAAATAATACACGGAAGAAAACAGCTAGATCATTTGAACTTCACAAGTTATAGCCCAGAGCCATTTCACTACAGCTCATTAGAGAGTTTATGTTTATAATGTAATGCCTTTAAATAGATTTGATTTTTCTAAACAGGGTTTTGTAAATTAGAACTTTCCCAGGGGGCTAACCCAGTGCAAGCTGTTCCAGTTGTGGAGCACATCCTGACTGAAGAGGCAGGACCACAGAGGAAAAGTTTGGTTAAAAATGTAGAGTCCTGTGTATTGTGATTACTTGAAGGTTTAGGAGTCACCTAATGTATGAATAATACTCAGCACTCCTGGGATGCATTCACAGGATTGCCAACCTCTTACATTTGGGAAAAAGCATCATCCCCTCCGAATATATACAGCTTTAAAAAGCATGAGATATTACATATAAATGTGCTATTTTCTTGCTTTTCAACTATTCACACTCTAGTTGTTATGCTTTTCAGTGTTCTAATTTTACTTCTCTAAGGAAAGCTTGACACTCTTTTCCTCATAAAAACTAATTTCAATGTATTCTTCTGATTCTTATTGTCAGGACCCAAAGAAATTCTGTGCTCCTTTTGATGCAAACACAAGCTTTACCTACTGCCACTTTTCAGAATTCCTTCCTTCCTTCCTTCCTTCCTTCCTTCCTTCCTTCCTTCCTTC
>JANVCC010000019.1:1126903-1188047 GCA_025345505.1 Todiramphus chloris collaris | reverse complement strand
AAGAAAGAAAGAAAGAAAGAAAGAAAGAAAGAAAGAAAGAAAGAAAGAAAGAAAAGAAAGAAAGAATGAATTGCAGCTGTATTTCTCCAGCTAGCCCTATGCTAATTAAGATTCTTTCTGCATTCTAACAAGCCATAAATGAAAGTTGACAGCTTTCTTTGACATCTGGAAAGTCTGATGAGTGACATATTACCTTTTCTTTTTAATGTACTGCACTCACTAAGATAATAAGAGGCAAATCTTAATAATTTCATTCACAGGACCAAGAATGAATTTTCCAGAGTAGTTACTCATATATCTGATAATAATATTCATATTCACTTCATTATAGCATGTCAGAGAAGCTGACAGTACAGTCAAGTTAGAATGATACTGAGCAATATAGAAATGGATTAAATGATGACAATCTGGTACCATTTGAAAACTGCTTTAAAGCTTCTTTTTGGAAAATTTCTTTATTTAATTAGAATTTCTGTGTTTAATTTGAATGTCATTTATCTCAAGAATTATTAAAAGATCCTTGGAGATTTTAAATTCACTTCTTTTTCTATGCAGAGTTTTAGACATATCTTCAATACAGCTGAACCTACAGGTGGAGTTCTGGCTTCTGTTGAATGAGATTAATTGCTGTGAGAAAGTAGGATAAGAATGTTGGCTGCCACGAAGACATAAAGGGGCTTTGGGTAAAGAGGAGAAATTTTATCAGTATGAAAACACTGCAGCATGGTTAAAGGAACAGTGACTACTGTCAGTATAATAATAATAATAGTAAATCAGCTCATAAATGCCTAAGCAATAACAAGAAAGACAACTCTTCTTGAATAATGGTGTTAAATATCAAAACAGCGCTCACCAAGTCCTCTTAGAGAGATTTCTCTAGTCTCTGGAGCTGACTTTCATGTGGCTGATATTAATGCAGTAATATTGAATTCAAACCTTCATGACTGAGAGCAACATTTGTCCTGACAGCATGTAGAGGGGACACATGAAAAAGTATAAAGTTTACATAAACAACCAAAAAAACACTTCTATGACACTTTCTTGTGGATAGATTTAATTATACAAAACTAGTTGGGGTTAAAAAGAATCTCAGTAAAATAAGGATTTTTTTCTTGGCTGAAACGTTTTCATGTTTCAACATGGTTAATTACTCCTAAAGGATTTTGTTATTAGGGGAGCGACATAAGTAACAGATGTTGCTATTGTTGCTTACAAAATTATTTCCATTATAAAACCCAATTTGCTAGAAATTTTCTTTCTGGACCGCAGTGTTACACTCTGGCTTTCTGAAAGTCTGGATGCAAATTATTTGGATATTTTTGTACATGGGAAATCTCTGTTAGAAAAGCACTTGCAAATTTTGTCTCTCTCTAGACTGACCAACCACTGAATGGCTGCAGATTGTGTTTTAAACTGGAATTACTTTTCACTGAGAGGCACAATATAGCTTTCTCCTGGATAAAGCAGACTTTGGGTTCTGGAATTTTAAGCATGCAAAAATTTAAAATCTGAGTAAATGGTACAGAAGAAAAGACTTTTCTTCTGACCATTAAGCATCTGGTCAAAAACCCTTCAGAGAAAATGCAAAGGCCTTAGCTGGTTTTGATGAGCACTGGCTTGAGGTTTAAATGTTCCACTCAGAAACAGTAAGCAGTCTGTGAGTTTTAACAAGGACCAAAGTAATCCTTAGAAAAACTCCTGTTACATGCAGTTGAGGTGCTGGGAAGAAAAGATCATCCTTTCCTGTCTCCAATACTTTTATTTCCAAAGAAATCTATTCCTGAATCCAAAACATAATGCAAGAAATACTGAGGTCTCCATTTTTCTACATAAGTTTTCTACTATCCTTATCTGCTTTCTCATCATAATGCTAAAGTTGCTGAAACAGTTGAAGCTGGAAATCTGTAATGTAAGGTATTTGTTAATCATCAAACTCAGTCTCATGAAGGGTTTTCTTGCAGAAAAAATAATGGTCTGTTGCATGAAAAGGAAGTCCAGGATTTAGAGAAAAGCACCATTTTTTGGGGTCTCTCACATACTAGAATGTTGGATGTAACTGGGGATAGGTTCTTGCAGGAAGATCAGCCACTCACAGAACCTCCACATTTTGCCTGAAGAAAAGAAGTGCTAAAAATAGGTTGAAAAAAACAACTCCCTGGACCAACTATGCAAATGGACTCAGGAGGTTTCACCTACACCCTTCCCATCTCAATACATCTGTTCAATGCCAGCTTCTCATTTTGATCAGCATTTACCTGAAATAAGCCATACTGCATACATCATGTAAGTGTTTACAGGCATGGTGACATTCCTTATGCCCTCAGCTGGCAGATACATTCAGAAATATTCTGGAACATTTTTGAAATATTTTGAGAGCTTAAGGATATGGCAAAATTCTACTTCTGCTCTGAAAGCCACAGGATTACAGCAGCTTCTACTAAGGAACAGGACCTCCAGATGGTGTCTGGACAATTAGTTCCAGATTGTGGAACTTGCACATTTTTATCTGGAATAGGGCCGGTGAGGTATTGCACTCCAAAAGAGCTTCAAAGACTAAGTTTCAAAATAAAATAAGACAATTACATGAAAAAATGTTCACTAATGCACTTGAGTCCTCAAAAGTGGGGAATAACCTGACTACAGTTAACATATAATTTAATAGTCATATACCTGATTGTGAGATACGTTGCAAAGAGTAACTTGCAGATATAAATTATTCCCTTGGCTTTTTAGACACATGCATCATATTTAGGGCCAAAAAAGACAGATTCCATAAGTATCATTGATATGAGTAAAGGCAACAAAAGCTCTACTTAGGCAGCGTGCTGCAGCTCAGACAGAGAAAGCAGAAATAGTGAAAATATGTTGGTTTATGCAGGAATTTACACAGGTTTTTATCAATAATTTTTAATATATTTCTTATGATTTATTACTATATTTTTGTTTTTAAAATATGCATTACTAATTAATACAGTTGAAATACACTTGTACACATACATCAGCATATGAAAAGTATCAATTTTCAATGTATTCCTGTTATGAAAAACTAGAAAATTATTGACATGTTATTAAATTACCTTTTTACATGGAAGAAAACTACTTTATAAAGAAAAATCTGACTATTACTACCCAATCGCCTCTGAAATATATTAAACCAGAAACAAAAATAGATATAAAACATTATAAAATATGTTCATCTTTTGTCCTCCACAAAAGACCCACATGAATATGCCTGGCATCTCTATATTTAGTCATATAAAATAATATAAATCTTACTTCTTCAAGATGCTGAAAAAAAAATCCTGGAAAAAGTAATTAAACACATACTTGAGTGACATGTTTGAAGTAAAGCTGTAGAGTTACTTTTAAACAGGTTTGGCTAAATTTTTCAATACTTAAGCCAAATTATTCAATACTCCATGTGATCCAGATTTTACTGAGCAAAACTACATCACATAGATATTTTTGGATTTTCTTCTGAATTGTCCTTTTTCCCTCCTAGGATTTGCATTCAAACACCTCTCTGGAATGTGAACAATTTAATTCTTCCAGAAAAGCATAGTTTTTAGTGGGAAGTCCTGTTCTCAAGGGAAGTGTTGATTCATCATCTAACTGTAGCTAAATTCACACTGGGCTTTGAGTGTCAGAATAGTAACTTTGATCTGGACATTGTATTCTGCAGGGAAAACAATGAATGGAGTTTAGGAGTAAGCCACCTGTGTTGCTAAGTTCTTGATGTGCTGAATTTTGAAATGTCTAGAGTTTTTTCAGTGTGACTTTCTCAATGTATCGACCAGCTGTTGTTAAAAAAATAAGTACTTATGAACGAATGAAGATGCACAGATCAGACACATATTCATGAAAATGAGATGCAGTAGTCGGATTCATCATAGAAAGAAATGAAGATTTCTATCCCAAGTGTTACTTAGGCTGAAGAGATACCAAAGTTACAGTTCCTCTTAAAATGTCACCCACAGTAGAGATATGTTAGGTGGTAAAGATCACACCACAAAGTATTTCTGCTGTCCACATTTGTCTTTGTTCATGCATGCTTCTTCTAAGTGATGAGCTGATGATTCACACTGGACACAAAGGAAGTCTAGACTAAGGTATGTGAATGATACTATCTCTTCAGCTTAAGCTTGTTAAAGAGTTTGCCCAACATATGTATGGCCTAAAAGGTTTGTGTGAAAAGGTCTTGTAGATTTGTTTTAAAAAAGCTCTACAATACTTTTTTTTTACTCTAGATGGACACTTGAAAGCTAGGAATGGGAGGTATATACCCTAGTTGACAGCAAATTCAGTTGAATGTCTATGGCATTTGTTAATTAGCAAAGAATTTAGGAAGTAGCTCCTGTATTACTAAAGAGAAGAGGGTACAGAACGTGTTTACTTTGCAGACTTTCCATCTCTGCCTGTTACTCCAATGTCTATTAAGAAATGAAGACCAAAAGTTCCTCTAAAATTAAAAGTTTAAAAACTTGTGTATAGTGATGGTTTTGGTTAGAACTGGAACTGGCTGAAAACCAAATAAAATATACTTTATATCTACCAATATTGAAAAGAAATGTTTAATAGGCTTTATGTCTTCCCTGTAAATAAATTAAGAGTAATTCAAGTAAAATCTTTTGAGCTGTAGTGGTAACAACTATTATAAGTATGAGGAGGACCAGTTTCTCAGAATGAAAAAGAAAAAATAATGTAGTGTATCCAGCTTAATCGTTGAGTCTGGTATGGAAAATGATACTGTCAGTGCCAACAGTAGTAGAAAAATGTGTTTCTCTAAAATATTTGTGAATGATCCATTGAAAAATCTGTCTGTGGAAGGATAGTAAAATACCTGTGCATCAAATATTCATAGTTGTGTATGAGGCATCTGTTAGACTTCCATATAGCTGAATATAGGACAACTCATCGGTATGAATGTATTCAGTAAAATAATATAAGATTTTCTCTCTTTTTTGTCTGCTTTTATTATTTTTTCTTTACAACTTTTTTTTTTTTTTTTGCTCCCATTCTCCAATTTATTATTGCAAGCAATTAAGATTCAGAAGCATGCCAAACTTGGGTAGCTTTTCTTCTTTTAATAAACAAGTATACTGGCCTGGCAACTCTTCCCAGACTTCCCCCCTTTCACTGTATTTTTGTTTCCTTCTTTCAGCAAATCAAACAGTTGACATGAAAGCACATCAATCACAGCTATTCCTTGGGATGTATAAAATATGTACATTCCAAGCCCCTTGAACAGCACGAACAGCTGTGGTTAACATTCAAACTACAAATATGTTAAATATATTTTGAATTTTGCAACATTTGCTATTTCAGTCATTAAATGAACTTTGCAGGTGTTCGAATAGACTGGTAATCCTGGGGTTTTTACTAAGACTGTTAGCAATATTAAACTGAAACTCTGAAACCCAGGCACACTAAATAAGCTAGAAAAAAATAAGTGTTGATAAGTGAGTTGAGTTATGTTATAACCAGAATATTTGCTGAAAAGGAAAAAATAAAATAACTTCAAAAAAATCTCAGCAGCCTGGTTTTAAGTGTATTACAATCACTTTATGGATCTTCCTGTTTCCCTTTCATGTAAACACATTTGTAAAAGAAATGCAAATCCTTGAATACATTTCCCATTGTAATGTTTTTTATTGAAGCTCTTTTCATGAATGCTAATCTCTAATATTTCCATTGTCATAAGCCATATGCAATGCAAAAGTGACAGGGAAAAGAACTGGTTCCCAGCAAGGGAAATGCCAGAGTTTCATTCACCTTGGGAGTATGCCACAGAGTTATTCACAATTTAAAAAAAAACACTCTATACTTACACAGTCTTTCCTCTTACAATTTCCCTTGTAGCCTCTCATCCTAAAAACAAGAGATCCATAAATAGCAGCAAAGTATGCCTAAGCTGAATCACATGCTTATTTGAATAAGGTCAATTAATTTTGTAAACTGGGACTCCTAAACAACTAGTAAACCCCAAGGAGATTGGTCAGTCATTTTAAAATGCAACTATTTCTGGCAGGAAACTTACAGAAGCAGCATCCTAATGAATACAGAAAAAAATTATTATTTGGTAGGCATGTTTTTATGGTAAAGGACATAAAGATGAAAGGTGCCTGCCATTATTCTCCTGAGGTACAGCAAACTCTGCAATCTAAGTACAGGTCAGGGAGCTGAGGTCTTCAGTATAATTTTTCTTCTCCCATGAAATTCCCCTTGTTTCAGGCTTGTTTGCTCTGGCTTGTGCTGCAGCATCTGTCTGTGCAGTGGGAGGAGATGTGGTGATGGGCCAAGTGGATTGCACCTGGCTCAGTGAGGCACAGCCACCCCACAGTGGGCAGCAGCAGAAGCAGAAGGGGAGCATTAGCAGCCAGATGGATAAGAAATCCCTCTTGCCACCTTGCACTGGGCCAGCCCTGCTGAACAACCCCTGCCTCCCATAACAGCCAGACTCCTGCTCCCTTGTCTGGTTAGATGGCAAGGTCCCGCTTCCTGGGATTATTTGTTCATATTACATCAGTTGCCGACTCTTTGCTAGAGCTGATTACCACTGCAGCACAAATGGGCGCTAGACCACAGGTGAGGACCACTTCAGGCACAAATTTTCTCCTGAAAGAGAAGAAAGAGTGTTACCCAAGGAATACTCCTCCTTACTGTAGGGTTTTGCTCCTTCACATCTGCCAGGTCAAGTTCTGGCATGACCTGACATTGCTTACATTGTGAATGCATGTAATTTTGTTAATTCGTTTGAAGAAAAAGTTAAAGGACTGTGAAAACATATGGAACTATATACATTTTAAACCAATTGATTACTAAAGGCGTAATTTCATACCCAGAACAGCCTTCCTAGTTTTCTGTCTTTTTAGCACAAGTAACAGAACAGTACTACAATAAATTTAGGATTTATAGCTGCTGCTTTAAATCCAGCCTTTAAGTACCATTTTTGTTTATGGTTTTAATAAGGTCATTTAGTTAGTTGAATAAGAAGTTCAGACTTGTATGTAGTAGCCATGTGACTTGTTTAGTCAATCAAGGCACAAGGTATTTTAAACCCATTTTACAATGGTGTATAAAAGCTTGTCTCAATAACCATCTGGAGAATATTGAGTTTCATAACTGGTAGGAATTATTCAATATCCTCCTCCCCACAGGAATAACAATTGCAAAATCTTCAAAGACTGATATCTAACTGGAGAAAAGGTATTTAATGTTGTTAAAACTGGAAATTGTGTAGAACTAAATAATTCTTTTTGATCTACCTGAAAGACAAGTTTGTAGGCCAGGGAAATAGTTTCCCCAACTGTCAAGTTTTATATATAATCAACATTTCATTCACTTTTCATTGTTGAATTATTTATTCCACAGGGACCCCCCCCAAAATGTCCTTTTCTGACTGGGGCTTAGGATACCAAGTTGATTAACTAAACGAGAAAGCTTTTGTTTTTCTTTTCAAAACTTGTAAAAAGAGCTTGGCTTTTTTTGTTCTCCCATTTGGGACTAGATTCCTGGCAGTCTTATGCATGTTCACAGGATCATGATGGTAAAAAGGAAAATTTCCTCCCAATGCTAGGGACCACTTCTGAGTAAGGAGGCAGAGTTTTGTTTTTCAAGGCAGGAAGTGCAGCTGTGCCAAGGTTAATGGAGATGACTGGATTCCACCAAAGAATGCCTCAGGTGGCTGGAGGTAGGGCAGCAGCCACTGATACACTGGTGTCAGTGTCTCCTCTGCCAACATGGGGGAGGGCTATAAATTTCATACTACTGGATCTCACACTGTTCCTCAAAGACCACTGAAATGACTATACATATATAGGAAGGATGCCTTTTCTAGCTACCAGTGCATACATGGTACATCTCACATACAAACCTGCCCATACTCCATTCTTTTGCAAGCTTGCTTGGTGCTTATGAACTATAAAGTCCTGTCCTACTGAACCCAACCAGCAAAGTGTCATGTCATAATATGTATTTCTGAAGAAAAAAAAAACCCTCCCACAACAGACAATGCATTTTCCCCATCTATGAGAGGGAAATGGAACACTAAAAATTTGAAAAGAATAAACATCCCTTAAAAAATCAGACTCCTTAAGCACAATATCATGTAAAGATTACACCATGGAGAGGGGGTTAAAAATGAAATGAAGTTAATAACTGGGCCATATGCAAAAGCTGATCAAGGTTTACACCTCTTAGTACAATCCCTTCTCTTCCCCAAACAAATTACCAATGCTCTCTTGGAGTCTAGAGTAAGAACCATCTTACAGAAAACACACTAGTGCATGAACCTTTTTTTTTTTCCTCTTTTAATTTGAGTGAAGACTTTTTATCAATATGAAAGGATGGTAACCCCCAGAGTAAACATTTATCTGTAAAATAGAGATTATGCACTTAATAACATTTAATATTTTGGCATCTCAAACCTCCTGTGTAGATCAGTCTGGTAGAGGGGTGTTTATTTTCTTGCTACATGTGAAAGTTCATTCTCAGTATCAAGTTTGTTTGGTCCACTAACTTTGTTAACCTTTGCATTTACTTCTGTATTTGATGGCCTTTCATGATCAGCCACTTTAGTAGCTAGGATAGAAACAGTTACATCAGGGTTAGAGGTCATAGCCATTATGGGATTTCAACTTAAAACAGTCACTGCTTTAGGGGGATCACAGTATGTTTATGATTAATTATTTTCTTTGTGAGAGTTTCTATGAACAAGATTATTATAGTAATATATAAACCATCTGGGTAACCTTTAATATCTACCTACTTTCTTGATGAAATAATAATCAAGACTTTGTGAAAAATGGCTCGCTACCTAACTAGCCACTACCAGAGCAGCAGTGCTTTCCTCTGCCTCTTCCGAGGAATTCCAGCGGAGGATAAGTGGTGAAAAATCTACAATTGCAAGTGCATTTTGAACAAAATACAATTCTTTGCAATTTGATGCAAATTTAAGATTTGTATAATGTTTTAATGACATACTTCTAGCTTTTTACATACTTTAAAAACATGCATGGAGATGAAATTTTCTGTGTAAATTGATTTTTATAAACCACTCCAGAATGCATTTTACTAAAGTAAAAACACTGAAAATAATAATAATTAAAAAAACCCTAATAAAATTATATTTTTATCTTTAAGAAATATATTCCCAATTGCATGGTTCAGATTCACAGTGCTCAAGAGACGCTGAAATCATTGCTTAGAAACAGTATTTGCTGACTTCACCAGGGTAACAGTTTAATCCTTAAAGTAATCAACTTTCACCCTCTTCTTGGGTCTTTTGACTTTTAAGTTCTCACTAGTCTTTTTGAGAAAAAACAGCTCTAGGAGACAGCTATTATTCTCCTCCATGGGATAGTCCGCTTCATTCAGATAAGTAATATCATCTTCTGTTTACACTCATCTGAAACAAGTGCACAGGGTCACCCTCTACACTCTGATGTTTTACCAAGGCAAAAGGAATGACTGCAGCAGGACACAACAGAGCTCTGAAACCCGAATAACCTAGGAAGCAGACTTTGCATGCCTATTTATTTCTTACATTTGATCCTCTTGAAAAGAAAAATAAAAATCCCACTATCATGTCCTCAAAGCATTTCACATACACTGAAACACTGTAATAGAGAAGTCGGCTTTGGACGATATTTCCTTTTGTGTGTTTTTAAGTCAGGAGCCAGATCCTCAGCTGATGCAAACTCTATTGACCTCAGCTTGTCCTTTGACTTGGGAAACTGAACGTCATATTTAGTAAGTACATATTAACGTTTTCAGGAGGAAAAATTATTGCAGTAGTTTAGAAGAAAAAAAAAACCCCAAAACAACAAAACCCACAATGATTTTCTTAGCATAGTCCTAGCAGGATGGCAACCAAAATACAGAAATAAACCATGATATGGACACAAAATGAAAGTCCTCCACACTTAAATCACTAGCCCTAAAATCTACTGGCTAAACAGTAAGGAGGCCAAGAGAAGCTACACAAATTACCCTGACCAAGAGTCTGAAGCGATGATTCTTTCTGCAGCCTGCATCTCAGAAAAACCTACAAAAACTCAGCATTATGTCCTGCTGCTTTCCAAAGCCTGACTTTGGCTCCTGTGAAAAACTATCTATGCAAAGAATTGCTCAAGCTCCAATAACCCTCCGAGCTCAAAATACCAGTTTTATGCCACCATTTTGTAACAACTAAAACCCTCTGCCTCTGATGAAGAAATTTACATTTTGACTCCTTGTGTCCCACTCATTGACTGGCTTGTCTGCTCTGTTCAGCCTCTGCTGAGTGATGGGGTCATCTGAAATAAGCAGGGAGATGGCTGCTGGTGCCAGAGACTGTAATGAAACCTCTGAAAGCAAGAAAGAGAATCACAGTTTGGTTACAAACCCCTTGGCATATGGCTTGCTCTGAAAGATATATTGAGGAGCACATACTTCAAAACAAAAGCCCTAAGAAATTTAATCACTGGCCCTAAATCTGCTCACTGCTTTGTAGCTGACCAAAAAGTTTCCAAAATATGTGTCCAGAGGATCTTCTTACAGGTCACTTACCCTGGCTACCACTAATGAAGCTATTAAAAGAAAAGATTTTAGCTGTATGTTATCAAATCATCTGACACTTCCCTTTTCACTGATGCTGTACGAAGGCCTTGAAAATACTCGTAGGGAGTGGTTCTTTTTGATAACTACAAATGCCTGTTGGACACCAGTATAGCATTTGGGGCGACTATTTCCACCACAGAGTAGCTACTCATGTACTTCACTATGTTGAAGAGACAACGTAACTTCTTCACCCCGGTGCCCTTTGGTATGTGGCCTAAATATCAACCCTTCTTGGATGAATAACACAAAGAGAAGAAGCCACTTGTATAACAGTTTTCTGACTCATGTGTAGGGTATGTCTGACAGCTCCAGGGACCACTCTGTAGTTTCTAGGACCACACCCAGAAGGAAATATCTTTTTTTGTTCTGCAGCCATGCTGGAATTAGGATTGTTTTTTATCACCGCTTCTCTAAACTGGTTTTAGGCATTTGAATTAATTCAAATGCTGGCATCAGATCCCCAGCTGCTGTTTCCTCTATGAGATATGACAGTGTTTTCCAAAACCCCTTTGATACTGCAATTAGTCTTTAGCCACAGGAACTCCCTGCCTATTGATTTTTGTGCTGTTGGTAACACACAGAAGCCCAGATACTCAGTCAAAACTGTACTATTATTTGGTAGCTCAGAGTCTGCTGAAAGTACTTTGTAGGATATCCTACATCACTGATTAAGCATTCTTGTTCAGTCTGTATTTCTCTGAGATTGTCCTTTAATGCATTTATAGGTAATAGTTTTGAGCAGGGCTGCAGTGTCAAAACAGGCTATCCACTCTGAGCTTGCTCATCACAATCTCAGCCCCAAACACTGACACAGTGCTTTTAGTCACAGCAAATGCATTCTTTCCCTGCTCTCTTCTCTTTAAGCATGCTCTGTGGTGATCAGCATCACCTCTGCTATCACTCCTCTGGTTGCTGTATACCAAAACTGGGCGCAGAGTAGTTCTCCTATACGATAATTTCTGCTAAAAATGGTGGCTATTATTAAGATGTAGGTACAGGAAAAAAGAATAAGATTCTTTTCATGGGCACAGGTGTTACCACTCTATTTTTACCTGTGTAGGGTAAATTACTACAGCTTAGCTAGAATCAGGGGGAGTTTGACTACTTCCATCAGCTGCCTTAGCTTGTGAGGTTGCTCCAGCTTGTTTCCCCGTCTGTTTCTAAACTAAAGGATGAAACTAGGATTTTTTTTTTTTTTTTTTTTTTAATACGGAGATTTGCTAGGGACAGGGGAGGAGAAGGGAATGTTCTTCCTCCCTGGGAGGTGTCCTTTCTCTTGCAGAAAGACCTGAGCCAGGGGAGTCACAGAGCTGCATGCAGGACTCATGTGCCGCAGTGTGTGGTGAGCAGTTATGCCACCTTTCTAAGCATGTCTTAAAACCATGTCAAGCTTGCTGTCTGGCACAGGAGCCAAACTTGCTTCTTTGTGTTATTCAGGATTGGGCGCATTAGAGGGAATTAAACCATAATCCATTACTGTGATAATACACTAATATACATCCAGCATCTGCCTCATCAAACCTCATAAACCACAAACACCCCTTGAAGTGGTACTGTAAATGCTCTGCTCTGTACCAAGCGCTCATGGTTTTTCTCTTCCCACTCCTCCTCAGGGCTTTCCACCGTGCTGTCGTGCTCCTCTCAGATCATATCCACCCTCTTGCTCATATCCTGGTTGCGAGGCACTCTGCCTTCTGCAAAACTTATTTTAGAAATCCTGTCACATCCTGCCCACTCTATTTTTTATCCTGCAGAGGAAGATTTGACACTCCAGTTTCTAGTAAAGCAGTGGGGGAGACCATTTGTTTCTTACCACTATATTTATTATGTTCAGTCTGCTGAGGGAGGTAGGAGGAGTGAGCAAAAGGAATACTTGCTCCTGTTCTCAAGCAGTGTCAACTGGCAGCTGCTAAGCCATCCTCTCCGCTGGATATTAAAAGATCCTGCCACTATTCTGCTGTCTTAGAAACCCTGATGAGGACTTAAAATGTGAACATATGTTCCTACCCTGAAGTCAGATACAGTTTCGCCTGGTGGCAGCATTAATATGAACCTCAAAGAAACTTTGCTGAAACTAAAATGAGAGCTGTGCTCAGAGGTCTCTCCAGAGGTTGAGCCAGTCACCTCCTAGCACAAAGCAGGCTCAACCACGTGGGGTTGTCACTGGAGAGACAGCTTCTCAGGCAGTGCAAATTTGACAGATCTCTGCCGACTGGACTGCAGCAAGGCTGACAATTTACACCAGATGAGGGCCTGCCCTAGAGCCTCTGAAGACACAGTCCAAGACTGTATCCTGGAAAACCTTGGCTGCTGTGAGAACTCGCCCCTTGCTGGCTGATGGTGAGGTAACTGCCTTCTGTTGCTTCCAGCTGAAAGTGCCTTAGTAAATCTGTAAGCCCAAAGGCAGTGAAGCCCCACAGGCACATAGGGAAGGCTGGATGAGAGGAGACCGCTGCCCCCAGGGGCAGCAGGAAGGATCAGTGAACACTGCAGCAGCACCCAGATGGAGTGCTTCTGTGCTTCTGAGAGACAAGGAACCCCATCAGTTTGGCTCACATCAGGCACATTCTGCTTTGGAGAGTCTGCTACGAGGCATGGTGCCATTGCCCTGGCTTTCCAGCCCTCCTGCAACCCAGAGAGGAGCTGCTGCCTTTTTGACTCAGGTGACCAGAGACCATTCAAGGTCTTGCTGGGCTGTGTTCAGAGAACAAACTGACAAGGTGAGACAAGTAGTTATTTGGTGACTCTCTCTTCTGCCATGGAAAATGGGCAATAATCTGTTTCACTGTACTCCACAGAAACTGATAGGAGCAACTGATAGGAGCCCAGAAGTCTACCTCTGACTTGGTAACAAATGCAGTGCCCAAAAGAAGTTATTTCTCTTGACTTGGTTTCAATGAAGTACTCACTGCCACTTTCCTTGCTTACACCTGCCTTTCTGCACCTTGCAGATATGCACACATCCCCTTAAGCAGGTGCAGTTTACAGACAGGTGTAGGGCTGTGGTGTTTCTTAGCTTCTAATTAGCCTTGCCTTTGGGCCCAGTGCTTGGGTGACAACTTCTTATTGCTTTTGACTAAAACTGAATCAAACTAGAAGATGCTGATTTTGACTCTTTCTTTTCATAGTAGCTTAGTGCAAATTAAATATAGCCATCAAGAAAGAAAAAGAACAAGTGAGGAGAAGTAAATGTCCCACACCTTCACTGACTATGCATGGGAGATTAATTTGAATGTTGAAACTGATCTGACAGCATTTCCACAACAGAAATACAAGACTTTTTCAGTTTTAATCAATATACTTCCTACATACTCGAAGACATCTGTTTTAATTTTGTAATCCATCAGCAATTCTTCAATAACTTCTGTTATAAAAAAAAAAAGAGGATTTATTATGTTTCATATTTTCAAGGTGGCATGTATAGATCACAGTGATAAAATGATGTTCATTTTAATGTGAACTTGTACACCCTGAACTTTGTTCTTTAATGAATTCTTGCACTACATTTTTTTCTATTTTAGTAAAAGGGATCAAAGTGACTCCATGGCTGCTTGTCTAATCTTTTTTAGTTCTATGTTTTCCTTTTAGATTCTATGTTTAAGTAAGAACTAATGTAGAGCCTAGGAAGACATTTGATTCAAGTTCAGCAAAAACTCTCTGATTAGTCACGATGGACTCACACAGTCTTAATATTCATACTCTTGAGTACTTTAAGGGGACTTCATGGCCTGAGATGATGCAGTACCAGCCTTGAGATAGACAAGACTTGTGTACCATAAGCAGATGGTACTCCAGACAGAAAATTCCAGAGCACACCATGGATTAAATAATAAAATAGTCTATTAGAAATAAATCATTGATTAATTTTAATACTGAAGTAATTTTTTTTTTTTTTAATGTTCTTAAACTTACATATGCATATTGTGCTCTGAAACTTGCAAATAGAAAAGTAGGCTCAGTTCTTCCAAGGCTGTGGGCTAAAACATATTCAAGATATATTAATTACTGTTATACCCAGCCGACTGATAACTTTACTTTCACTTAGGCTCCTAACCACAGCAGCAACCAGTGGGGAGTGGCAGCTCTCCAAGCACTGACTTAGAGGCAGCTTAAGTACACAGCAGCAATGTTAGGTTTCTCTTGCTCAAGAACTAGAAGACTTCATAAAGGGTTCATTCATTCTACTAAACCGCAGTTTACAGTCATTTACCTGTCAAAATTTGTTGCATCTCTCACTTGAATAAATAAATAAAGAAAACAAGACAAAAAACCAAAGTGAAAGTAAGGGTAAGCAATACCCATTCTAAGGTTACCCCTTCAGCTTAGCTTTGTACTGTGCTAAAAAAAAAAAAAAAAAAAAAAAAAAAAAATTAAAAATAAAGTCAAAATCAATCCAAATTTAAAAACAGGAGGGCTTGGGGAAGACAAGAAGACCTATCAACTAAGTCAATATTGGATGTTCAAAGTAACATAAGAGCCTACTTGATGATTTTCTTGTATTCTTCTAGACTTAAGGCTTTTTCTGTCCCATTTAGAAGCACACCTGATGTTTCTTGCAGAAGCCACATACAACTTTGCCAGACATCAGCCCATTAGACTGAAATTCTGTGTGCCAGGACTGTGCTTCAGGCTGAATTTATTTTTGAATGTTTCAGCTGAAATGGGTCGGTGGTTTGCTTGAACAAGCTTATTGAAAATATAACTTATTCAGAAGGCAGGATAATGATCCAAGTCTCTCCTCTCCCAGTTTGCAGTGGCTGATGAATGGTGAGCATGAGCTGATGGAAGGGCTTCGAGTGAAGCTCAGTAGTACTCCAGCTTCCCAAGGATGGTGCAGTGCTCCACTGTTCCTCCTGAGAGGGGGAAAATTGAAGTTACCATCAAGTTAATACATCATAAAATATACATATATACGTCCATATATTGATTTATTTATACCAAATCAAATTGGAATTCCACCTGGAAACAAAGTCAACTGTAATGGCCATCCTAGAGCAAGGTCTGTTCATAAGCTTTATAAAAAGCAAAATGTATCTCAGGTTTCTGGATTAGGAAAGCAGTAGCTCATGAAAAATGTGCAGTTATAGAAGCTCTGGAGGCAGAAGGATTGGAGCAAGTGACATAAGTTTGTTAACTTCAGTCTCAACAGATGAAGAACTTGAGAAAATCTGACGATAACAAATATTATGCTAGATTTTTAATCCTTTTTATATTATCTTGATCATATTCTGATTTTATACCTTTACCGCGTAGATCTATGTAAGCACATTTTACAAGCTCAAGTATTTGTAATTTGGTGCTTATGTAAAATCTAAGATTTACAGAATGTAAAAGATTCTAGAAGATTACATTAAACTGATTCAAGATGTAGCTTTTATGATCATTCATATCAGTAAACCAGTAAAAGTTCTGTTCGTTCAAGGTAAAAGTAGGAAATGGATCATGCAGCTGATACCAGACCATGCTACAGAACTTCAAATGAAAAAAACATCAAGTGAAAGAAACCTGAAAAATCCTTGGTGGACCCAGAAAAATCTTTTATATAGTAAATATACCATAAAAGAAAATTGTTCCTTATTGCTAAGCTGTGATGCAATTACAAATGACTATCAGTCATGTTAACTTAAACCATTGTTTTCTCATAACAAGTCATAGTAAGCTTCTTAATGAATTTACTCTATGTCTAACTAACTATACTAGTCAAATGTGACAAATAACATAAACAATGAGTGGAAAAAGATGGTCACCATTTAAGAAACTATAACGATTGTAGCACAGGAATTTTTGGTTTTAACTCAGAAGTGTTTGACATTTAACACAAGAAGCATTAACTAAAAAACTTTTGTTTTGAAAATTCCAAATACGTAAGCAGTATAGCCCTAGTCATAGTCTGTTTAAACCAAAATAACAATGTGATTATTGTGGTATGGCCAAAATTTACAAAGTGAAATCATGACATTTCTCCAGACTTCTCTGTGAATCAATTTGGGATCTTGTATTTACCCAGTATAACCTTTCAACCCATTAGTTCAGCTGCAAAAGTCACAGGAGAGCTAATTGAATTCCAACACAGTCTCTAACAGGTGCGTTTTATAACATGTCAGGTCCCACAGTTAAATCATTAAAGGACAGCTCTCTACTGGGTTTCCAAGTAATAAACACCTATTTTTGATAAAGAAAGCATAGAGAGGCTATACCAGCTGAAATAACCTACAAACCAGCTCTACTTGTGCTTATATACCTCAGTGGAAAGCACACAAACCAGCCTGTTCATCTCTTGCTACTGGTAGAAATTCAGTGAAAAGGAGACCAAAAGTCTCATTTCTAAGATGTTACACCCAAAACATGAAATAGTCTACTGATCAGATTAGTCTGTCATCAAGACAAAAGCAGTTTGCACACATCCTTACTCACCTTTGAAACATTACCTCTCACTGTCATATGGCTAAACTGCTGTGATCGGTTGTGGGCAAAGCTATGATTAAGATGCATTTGACACTCTTATTTTCATGTTTGCTGAGTGCACTTTCATAAAAGTAAAACAGATATAAGTACAAGTTCTTTCACAATGATCTCATCAGGTCTTACAATCACAGAAAGCTTGTTCAACACTACCTAGAAAAATTAAACCATCAAAACCCATTACTAAACTCAGGGTGAAATTATGATGATTCTTCACGGATTAAGAAAATTTAGTGGAAATACAATTCAGTCTTGTACGATGTAAATAATAGTATTTTTTGCATGTTTTGTTGTTAGTCTGTTCGAGTGAAACCTTGCTCATTTTATGATTGTCTCTGATCTGGCCTTCCTTTACTAGCAATGATGACTCAGATCAGAAAGAGAGCTTTAATTTTCCCCATAAATACACATTTTTTTTTTACCTAACTTTTTCAGGACTTACTTTTGCTATCTAATTTTTTGTCTGAGTATGAATAATATATCAGTACCCTTATTTGGTCCATTTTTTTACAGATGCATTGTCCACAAACACATTCATGCTTACATGAGCACTTTCTTTTATGTAAAGTAATTTTATGTCTATATTGCCTTCCCAGTGGAAAAAAAAAACAGAAAAAAAAAAATATTGAAAAAAGAGAATTACATTAGAGCTTTGTCTAATTTAGGGCTCTAATTTAATTATGCCAGTTTAAGATGCCAATTTTCCCCCCTGTCCCACTCAGTAGCAAACATATCTAAAAGCACACACATGTAACTGCCTCAGATGCATGAGCATGCCTTCCTAATCTCAACTGTCAGGGAAGGTGGAGTTATTCTAATATACTAAACTGAACTGGAGTGGTAGAGATCCAGATGTGTCCACCCAGGAGCTGTCCCATACCATCAGAGAGGTGCGAAAAAGGTAACACCTTGAATGGTACAGTAGCATTCACTAACATTACCATGGCTAGTAAATTTTGTGAAGCTGTGAGAAGTGATTGTTCTATCTTGAGTTCAGTATCAACTGAAAAAAAATCCTATGCAATAATAGTCAAGAAGTACTGAAAGAGAAGGTCTCTTAATGAAAAGCACTTCTACAAAGTATACAGTGGTGTAACTAAGTTAATAAACAGGTATGAAATACACAAGGATAATCTGCCTGTTTTCAGGATAGACTCAGCACCCAGACCTATCTGAGATCTCACGGGGTTGCTACAAGTCCCACATATTTTCTTCCAATGCACCTGCTAGTTACATGCTGGGCATCTTCAGATCTGTAACATGGTCAGCACAGCCACAGTCAATTCATAGTTGCATTTTCAGTTTCACATTTCTAAAAAGGTACATACCTTTATATCCAGGTTTTACTGATGTTTCTTCTCTGAATTTAACAAGTGCCACCTCTAGACTTCATAAAAGCACCTACAGATTGAGAGAAGGAGTAAAAACTTTCCTGTGTATGAGCAGTACATGCCATTGATTGATGCCATATTGTCTCAAAATATCCTAAAGTTTATATGGCTATACATACCCACACCTGGAACTCACTGGCTGTGCTAAGGGGTCCTGGCAGGAGGATTCTCCTGCGTCTCTTGCAGAACAGTGATTTTTAACTCACAGTTGCCTCCTACAACATTCATGACAGGCATTTGGATTAGTGAAATCAAAGTAGAATCTAATTACTTTTCACGATGCAATTGATTTCTAGGAGGAGTTGGTGTAATAAAGGTATTTCAAAGTCCTAGTTGTCCTTCAGTGAGGACAATGTTCCTTCACCCTACTCTGATGGTTCTTATCCATGTTTCTCTCACACACCTACCTTGATGATTCATTTAATATCTAGATAAAGAATATGCATCTAACCAAGCTAGAATATTCAAGGAGTTCTAAACCACAAATACTATATAAAGAAGACAGTATATTGCAGTCATTCCTAGGGTGATCAGATTCTGTAAAACTGTTTATTATCAGGGCTGTACTCTGCATTAATTTTTACAGCTTGTGACCCTGTGGTAAGTCATGAAGTCTTCTTGTGTGCCAGGCTTTTGGGGTGAATCATAGCCTGAACCTCCACAGTCTTTCTGATTTGAAATAAAAATCACACTTTTTAGAGGAAAAAAAAAACCCAACAGTCATCCTCTCTGCACTGACAGTGAAGTATACAATGAGTTTCTTTGCAGAAAAAAAAAAAAGATTTTTTCCTCATAATTTTGGGGGGCTTTATGCTGTGGTTAGGATATCAAATAATGAAGGTTATGTTAGGTGCTGGCAGAAATTTAAGAACCCCATAATTATTTTTTTATACTGGAAAAATCAGATTTTTGCATAAGAAAATGGAAAAGTTTATTTTTCTTTGTCAAGCAGGGCAGCCTTTTTTCATTTTCCCTCTTCCTACCCTCCCTGAGATTCTTCCAGTGAGTTTGCTGTTATTCTTCACACAAAACAGCATCAAAGATAGCATTCAAATGGAAGCAGCAAAAGATAAATTGCTGAAAATAAAGCCTGCTACTGGAAAATATGCTTTCAAAGTTTCTGCAAGACTGTAAATTGTATTTTTCCCCTGTGATGTGAGACTGTGAAAAACACAGTATGGACAAACCTGTCTAGAGATTAATCTTTTTCAAAGCTACTTCATACAAAGGTATTTTTACATAAAGTTCACTCATGCCTAAAAAGGTAATCCTCTTAGAATCACTATGTAGCTGAGAGTAGTATTTTCTTAATTAAGATTTAATTGCAATTTATGTTTATACGTATATACACACAAATTTTACTTCAAACAACTTTCTCATTAGCCAATAACCCTAATTTTGTTTATTTCCTTAAAAAAATATATTATTTGTTCCACAGGAATACCAATAGCCCATGAACTTCTTTCTTTTTACTCTTTTGTGTGGTACAGTATCCTTGAATTTCATTCTGATGTTAATTTATTTCTTTATGAATACTGAAATTGCACCGCCATCCCATCACTCTTTATATACACCCTGTCACTACTAATAAGGTACCTCTGGGAGTATTATTGTATTCTAGCAGAATTTCACTGTCATTTAAGGGGGATAGTAACACAATTTGTGTCATGGGCACAGTCTATGGATATGAAGGAACTCTAATCTCAGCCTGGTACTTTCAGCAGACAAAACTTGAATTGACAAAAGATATTCAAATGGTCATAGTTCATATTTTCTCTTTGAGTTGGAATGTGATTTTTTTATTTAAAAATAAAAAAAAAGGATAAAAAGACTAAAAATACACTTCTTTCTCATGTCAGTTAACATATGTGGTTTTTTTACTTTATTTTATGGTTGAATTGAAGAAAAAGCAATTGCTTCCTTCAGAGGTTTTCTCCTGACAGTTTGTCTCACTAATTGCTAGCTGCACTATCTTGGGTGCTGTGTCTGCAGGGCTGGGATGTTGGTGGCCTTGCTGCATCTGTGTTTACATCTCTCCAGTGACTGGTCAGAGGCCTGAGCCAGAGCATTTCAGCCACTTTCAAAACTAGTCCTGGCAGAGTTTAACCAAACCCTGTGTCACTGAGATCGGTTACTCCCAGGAGTCAATCGGGCTCAATTTCTGCCTTCCACTGACATTTTGACATAAACCGGCAGTCAACCCTTCTCTGGTGTGGAGATAGGAGGGCTGAAAAAAGTGTGAATTCAAATGGCTGTTGATAAATTGGTCTATGAGGCCTTCACTATTAATTTCTGTCAGTAGACAGTAAAATGGCAATGGCTGCTCAACATTCTTCCAAAAATAACACTTCCTGCGACAGGGCAGACCACACTACACTGACAGATTGGAATTGGTCTTGCCTAATTGGCTATTGAGTGCTATCTAAAATTATACATCTGGTGTTGAACAAGGGTATTGTTCTCACTCCACGTTATGAAGCTAAGCCCCACATAAATGACAAAGAAGGGATCATGCCCACATATCTGATCACTAGAGCAGATGGGCTTTTGTAGCCTGCTTCTGGCAGGATTTGTCTTTTGTGAAAGAATTTCCATACATTTCCTTCTCTGAGCCCTTCCCATTGGTTTTGGCTCTCAGAGTGTGTGACATGACCTATAAGTCTGATTTTGTACATGAGATTGACTTGGAAGCTGACAAATGGAGATGGCTGGAAATGCTCTTAGGATACAAGTGCCAAATTCTTTTATCATTTTCTATGGCCTTTGGATTCCCAAAAAGAAGATAAATGAGGTAGGACCGGAAGACAGAAAATAGCTTGGTTTGGAAAACGATGGACAAACAACAGCCATTTGCATAGATGGTGAATACAGCCATAGCTGTAATCCTTCCCACACAGACTTTAAACAGAAAACAAGATAATGCTGATTGTACTCTCTTCCTGGCCAGGTTTTATGTAGAGAGAAGACCCACCTTGCAAGCTGAACATCAAACACGACTGGCAGTGGTTTTAGGATGCATACTGAAATGTGCTAGATTAATGCTGCAAAGTCACGAGAATTAATGGACTACACTATTAAAGTAGTGCTCACCATCAAAGTGCTTATTAAATAGACAGGATTACAGAATTTGAGGATTGAAGTACAAGTAATCAAAAGCTCACTTGATAAGTCCAAGGGAGGTCATTACAAGAAATGGCTACATTTATGTGTAGCACGGGACTTACCTTGGGATCACTAAGTGCCCCAAGTAACCTATCTGTACATTAATTACTGTAAGGTACTGTAATCCATTCTTAGTGTTTGTAAAATGAGCCTTCAGATTAAATGTGCTAAACATGAGTAACTATTAAATGTAGATTTAGCATGCATCCCTCATTCACTGTGGTTGCTTAAAGTCTACTAATAAAGGCTGAGATGTCTGTGAAGGCCTTGGAGCCAGAAACAGCCCCACAACACAAGTGCTGTATTCTGACTTGGGAAATCCACCCTGCTGAGGACTCAACATGTTAGAAAAATATCTCAGCAGGATTAATTCCTCAATTAACTTGGGAGCAGCAGTGCTGTGTTACTTGTTTGGGTCTATACTGCAGTGTGTCTATAGATTTACCTCCTTGTGTGACACTACCTTGAGAAGTTTGCTCACATGCTGCACCAGATGGTATAGACATGCTCTTCATAATCTTATTCTAAGGCTGGGTTAGCATTCTGCATCATTTTCAAGCAATGGGCTATGAATTAAATCATAATTTTGGACATGTGCCCATCCAGACCATGAAACTGGGTGTTGTATGGGGATTTGTTCTCTCTAAAATTCCAGCAGTTAGTAGTAGGTTGCTAATTATAAAGGAATCAACTGACCTTCCCTCTTAGCATAAAAGTTTAAGATTGCTTTGTGGGAGTGTAAGACGAAAAAGGAATTTGTGCCAGATATGACAAAAGTACAGTTAGCCAATTAAACAGGTCCATTCTCCACTCTTTCTGTGGAGCAGTTGGCTTACTCTCGCAGAGGGCTAATGACAGGTGATGCAAGTGACGAAATACAATGGCTGGAAATGTTTCTTAGACTGAAGCATGAGGTTAAAGTTTTCAAAATGGAACTGACATTCACATGATTTCTCTTTAATATCCATATATTTTTTTTAACAGACTTTCCTGCAAGGGCTCTTTCATACTGATTCCTGTAGCAGTGCCATTTGGCAGTTGCTGTTAAAAATGTTGTGACACCATGTGAAAATCTTCCAGTAACATTCTTGGGAGACACACTCTTGTTTCTTTTCCAGGTACCTCTCCCAACTTATTTCAGGGTTAGAGACATTTGTATTGAAACAAGACTTACACTTTAGGGCTCTATTGTCTTAAATATTTTGTCCCACAATGAATTCCCTAATTTGAAAATGCAGAGGCCACTGTCACACATGCAAATGAGGTGACTTCATAGGCAAATAGCTGTGGCAATTACCAGCAAGTACAATTACATAATTTGCACCTAAAATCACGGTGTTTATGCAGCTTAGCTAGGCACATAATTGTTCACATACAGTGAATATGCAACTATGTACTTGAGTGATAAAGGATTCTCCCTTTTCCTGTTGCTTACTATGCACACAAATTAATACATGTATATTCCTGGTGAAAAAAAGAATATGGTGACTGCTTATATCCTTACGGTTATCTCCTTAAAATATTATGAAGTGACTGAGAAATCACATAATATGAAACAAGCTTATCATATCCCAGAACAATTAAGTTTAGTGATATGAGGTGAAAATCAATTAGCTTAGAAACTCAAACAATAATTGCATTAACTTCATATATGAACTTCTAAAATAAAATTTAAAAAATATTATTAAGAAAGATACAGACAATAACAATGGGTTTCTTATGTTTTAAATCACACAGTGCAATAAGCTAAAATTTTGAGAATCTTAGATGGAAAATATTATTTACATGACATAGAAATGATGTCACAGCAGCAGTTATTTAAAAAATGTGACAGCAAGAAATTGTGCCTTTTAAAAGGTACCTGAGATTTCTGTGGATGTTTCCAGTGCCTGAAAGATCAACCCTGCACTTTACAAAATTGTAAAGGTTTTTTTGGGATGATGAGAAAGGATCCTATGTCCAGAAGACATATCAAGGATATAATGTTTGATTTTATGCAAAATCTCCCTTTCCTTTCCTGGAAAACAGGAAACATGGAGCAGGCTTTCACTGCTAAACTGCTGCTCCCTCTTGCATTACTTAAATGTACTAACAAGTGAGGACAATAAAGATACTTTTGTTATAAATTGACCAGAGTAGAATGTGAATTTGACATAAGGAAATGAAAGAAGCTTAGTTTGAAGCTGTAAAGATATTCAGTCTTGCTGTTTATTCCTGCTTCTGAAAGATAAAGGAGATAGATAGCATTACATTTCTCATGCTGTCTGTAGATATGTTACCTTTGAATCTAAGAATTACAGAGTGGATATGCTTACAGTTCTTTAAATATCCAGTCTGAATTTGTACCTCTATGATATATTAATACATGCAGGTGAGCAGATGATATTTTCTACAGACTTCTGTAAACAAATTAAATTAAAAGTGTTCATTGTGGCCATGATCATGGGAAGCTTATTTCCTTAGTACAGAAATGTCAGAAGAAGAAACTACAGCTAAGCCCATTAAGTCATCAATTTAAAGGTGTTGCCTGGTGTTGATTGACAGGCATTCACATCATCTGTCCATATGCTTAGTGCTAACTTTGAGCTCCTAGTTTAATAATTCTCAGCTTTAATTGACTTTCAGGAAGACAGCTATCTTGCTGGACCTGGTGAATGATATCATATTCTGCTTATCATGCAGGCTTTCTCTCACTGGGCCTCTCAGCCCTTGTGGAGGGTCCTCAGTTTTGGTGAGCGCTGCTCTTTGTTCTGTGGTAGTCTGAATGAAGTACAGTGAGATAAACAGAATTACTACCCTAAAAAGCAACCTTTATAGGAGAAAGGAAAATCTTTCTGTGGAAAGCCAAGAAGGCTATGAGTTCTTGGTTCAAGTTTTTAATTGCTGTCTTCCTCCTAAATCCTTCTGGTAAGCAAGGCTACATCACTTTTCTCCTCCAGTACACCCTTACTCATGGTGAAAATTGCATGAGAATGCACTGGGTCAGCTCTCACTACTGACACAATTCAGACCAAAGTCAATTGTCACAGTACCTAAACAGTTATTTTTTTAACAACCATTTCAGGATTTAATCTCTCCATATAAAAAGAAAAAAAAAAAAAAGAAAAAAAAAGAAAAGACATTAGAAATCTTTATTTCCTGTTGCATGACCCACAAGCAAAATATCTGATGCCTTTTGGAGTGAATTGTAATAGCAAAGAGTCTGGTGGGAATAGGTTCATTGCATCACTTTATTCACAATTGTCTAAGCTGTACCCCACCCCCAAATGAAAAACAACTGAGGAGTCATTTCAGTTCTTAGAACTAATCTGGACTAGACCCAAATAACCAAACAAAGGTGTTGGGTATTATATGCTGTAAAAACGCCACCAGGTTTGCCACCATTATTAGCGCTGCAAGTTCAGTTTCTGCAATGAGATGTTGCAGTAAGAAACCCATAATGGGCATATTGGCACGTCTCTGCTACTTGCTGTAATTAGGCCAATCAAAATAAATACTTGCCAAGTGTTTCTCTGTTTAAAAAATGTCGTTACATTGGACCTTCTACTGGCTTTTATGCTTTTCATCATGATTAAAGAAGGCTAGACTGGAAACAGACTACTTAGGCTAACAGTGGTGATGCTTTCAAGGATGAGGAAGATGAGGAGGAAGGGAGCCAAGTATGCACCTACAAAAACAACTGAATGACAAATGTTCCTTGAACCATTTCATACATTGCAATCCTAATGAAAATGAAATTTAACTCTTTCTGCTTTTAAAGAATTTTTGAATGTATTATTCTACATTACCTTATAAAGATATATAGACATATATACACAGCCCTTAAATATAAATATAAACTAGAGAACATGTTAAATTATAATTTAGTGTCTTGCATTCTGTTTCCTGTTCACAAATGAAAACAGCTTAGATAAGCCTTCCTAGAAAATAGCTGTTTTACCTAGTTCAATTCTATAGAACTTTCTCATTGTTTTATGTGATTATTTATCACACACTTAGAAATTCTATCTTTGCGGTTTTTAAAATGAAAGCCAAAGATGCAACCCAAACCTGATTCAAGTTTGCAAGACTCTAACAGGTACAGGTACAATTTTGCCTCTTATGACTAATTTCTCAACAGTAGAAATTAAAGTTACTGCACAACATAGCTAAGTGTGAAATGTGCTTTTCTGTGACCATTTTTGAAAATGGTCAAAAAACTCAAAAAATAATCTTGCATCAAGGGATTTTGAGCATTGTATTACTGTGTATAAGCATCTATGCCTTACTTTCAACTTAATTTTATTTTCTTACCCAAACTGAAACCTTTGTTATTTTTAAGTTTGTAGGGTTTTACAACTATATTCACAGGCACAGAGCAGAGGAAAGACTGTATTCATAAGACCTAAACATGGGGAATGATATCCAGTTTATCTCCCATGTGCAGTAGACAAGCTTCCTCTTCAACAGATGTCCTTGTTGGGAGCTACAAATTTGCCTGCTTCAGCAGTGATATCTGTGCAGAACGAAGTAAGGTTTGGTGGGCCATTAAGCCATAAAGAACACAACTAGAACTCTTGGTGGTGCACGTAATTTCTTTCCTCTCCTTTTCCTCTCTCCAGTTTTCCTCTGAATTCCTCTATTTTTCTCCTCCTTCCTCTTTCTTTCTGTCATCGGTTCATGTGAACACCAATATCTGTTTCTGAAAAATGTGTTTTCAGTACCTATAGGGAGAGGCCTCAGGTCTCCCAGAAGGAATCTCTATTACATTGCACAGTCTCCTATAAGAATTTCCCTCTATGTTTTTCAATACCAGATTCTTATTTCTGTGCTTCTCTTGCTTCTCTTTGATTATTTTTTTCCAATATTCCAAAATCCTTCCAGACAACTCCCCAGCCATGCTCTCTATTATGCTCTGTTTTCTGCAGCATTTCCAGTTCAAGGTTTAAATGGCAATGGATTTGCAGGATTTGGTTTAGATGCCACAATGTCAGAAAGAACCACGGAAGGATACAGGGTGAAAGAGCCCTAAGTGAAGCACTACCCTTCTTGAAAAGAGAAAAGAAAGATTAAACACAATTTTTTTCAAAATACTGACAGCATGAGAATTATTTCACTTACTAATCATAAAATTTCTCCAGAACACTCTACAAATCTCCAAGCTTCACAAATGGCGGGTATAAGCCTTAAAGCTTATGGCTCCTTGGGTTTTCTGCTAGGATTGATAACAACCACAGTATGTTTGTTGTAAGGTACCCCTCTACTTACAAAAATGTGGACTGATACCATCTGGTTTCATTGTACAGATGTACTAAAAGATATGTTCCTATATATTTGATCACCTAAATGCAAAACCTATCTAAATGTATTATCTACTGTTCAGAAATTTTATCCCCAAGATATCAGCATGACAAAAGGATTATCATTCAGTCACACCTGATTTTCTCTTTGGCAGTTGTATATCTCTAATAATATGAGAAGCCTATAACTGGAATTGACCTATGAAGTCAGGATTGTATGTATAGCACCTGAGAAACATGAGGAAAACATGCAGATTGTAATTAAGACTTTCTGTTCTACTCTGGAAAGTACTAACATGTTGTGTGTAAGTGTATTTATTATATGTTGCAAGCAGACTGAAGCTTCTTGACAAGATGTGTTCCCCATCATAATCAGTATGAACTAGCATTCTGCACAAGGTGGTGAAAAAAAAAAAATTGCATATTTGTAATTTCCTCTAATTTTAGTCTCAGTGAGGACAAAAGAAGTAAGGAAGTTTCATGCAGCATATTTACTTTGTTCTAATTCCTTTCTTTGTAATGGGTTTATCTTTGCTATTTAGGTGAGGCAGGTCTAAAATTCACTGGTACCTGGAAAATTACTAAAAGCAAAGGTAAGTCTCCGGACCTAAGTAAGTTATAGACTAAACCCCTAGAGTCTTTCAGAAATACATGTAGCTTTTAGGTTCATAGTCTTGATGATATCGTTGCTTATTTAGATGTGCAGCTCATGATGAGTTTTGCATGCGTGGGAAGAGGAGGCTTTAAACATGTTCATTTACTCCCAGACACATTTGTGTTTTCTCCCTGTTCTTTGAGTAATTCCATTCCATATTTTTGCTATAACATCTCCTGCTTGCCATACTGTACAAATTGTTGCACTTAAATATCTATCTTCACATGTTTTGATTAATACGGGAGGTGGATCTTCTGCACCAGTGAAGAGATTTGTATTATAGCCATGTCCTTTTTCTGTTTTGCAGTATAACAAACCAAACAAATGCAAAGTCAAACAAAAACTCCTTCAGCTCTCCCACAGATCTTTTCCTAATGTATCTCAGGGGAAGGGCTTGAGTTTTCCAGTCCCTCACCCCTTCTTCCTGTACTGTCTGCTTATAACCTAACTTTCTTCTTTAACTGGAAAAGATTAGCTTCTTCTTCAGCTATTCACACTTTCAGAAGTGAATACAGTTTATCTTACTTCCTTAGTGCAAATGTACAGGATTTGATAATCTGTACTGTTAGTTGAATATTCCCCCGTCACTTTATCCTTAGCTTTGACAATGGAAGTCCTATTGTCTTATCTTTGCAATGACTCTGTAGGTATTTCCAGGACACAGAGGTAACTTTCTACTAAGTCAAGAGTCAGGATTATAAAAACAGAGATCCCTTGAATGTCTCATGCATATTTCAGTGGAAAGAAACAAAGTGTGTAGCTGCCTGCCACATAGGGCCTTCGATTCAGTATGGCATGAAGCTCTTCATTACAGTCCCCCCATATCCTAAAGAGAGGCCAATGTGTGATGACAAAATAATTTCATCTCTTAATTAAAAAATAAAATATAAAAAATGTTTCAACCATCAAATTTGTCAGAATTAATGAAAATATGAACATGAAAAGGTATCAGAAGCCAAAAGGCAACTTGTCTCTACACCCCCCTCCCCCCAAAACAAAACAACAAAACCAAAACAAAACAAGAACAAGAAAAAAAAACAAAAACAAACAAAAAAAAACCCCAACAAACAAACAAAAAAAGAAACCCTTAGCATGACTTTTCTAACCAAGCTTTGAAGTCAATCTCAGGATTTTTGAAAGCTTTGGCATAGCAGGAGTAATTATCCAGAAGAATACTGGGTTTGGAGATTTCTTGTCCTTAATGACATTTCTTAGTGCAGTGTTTCTTTTTAATACTTCCCTGGGGCATCTCACTGAGACTGTCCATGCAAAGCTTTAACATGATCATTTTGTAAGTGACTGTTACCAGCACATGCATTTGCTTCCTCTTGTAAAGACTGTTGTAAACAGGTGTCAATAGAAGCAACACTAGACCTTTTCTTTTTTTCCTTTTTCTGTCTACATAATTATAAAATGAAAAAAAAAAAAAGGAGCAGGGATCAGAACAGTAAGAACTTAAACATCACTTTGCTTTACCCTTGCAAGCTGTCTGTGTCAGAGCCTCTCCACATCCTGCCCCCACTCCCTCTGTTTGACTTTCTACCCTCCAAATCAGCCTGGATGTGGATGTGTCTTCACTTAGCTCATTGCAGAACAGAGGCCCAAATGCCTGAGAGAGAAAAGGAAAAACCTTGGCAGATTGCTAACATATCAAGTGTTAATGAATACAGTTCTTTAATTAGAAATGTCTGCAAGAACTGAGTAATGGGATCCTTTGAAAATGTGACAGTTTTTAATTTCTTTTGTTAGTAGAGTTTATACTTTTCTGAATTAGAGCTTTTATCAAACTGGCATCAGCCTTTAGGAATGACAATAATACTTGAAATACAAATAGAGTTTCTTTTGAAATCACTAGCTAAGCTAATATTTTATTGAAATTCTGAGTTTCTGGAGTTTATTAGGTTAATAGATATAATTTAAGAACTTTTTTTTTTCTCCTTGTTTTCTTTCACTGTTTAAAAAAAATCCTAATGAACGTAAGATTGGCTGGAATTTGCTAGCTAATTTTCAGAAACATCCTGACTTTTTTGCATTTAATTTCAAATGTAATACCTCCCCAGATGGTAGGCTTTGTAATTCATGGCACCAGTTCAAAAAGGTATATTAACTGCCTCTAAACTGCTCAGCATCGAGCATTTACAGGACTTAATCGTGAATTGGCTTAATATTAATTAAAATAAGTCCCTTCCTCAATGTGAAGTTTCAGGAGTTGTAGATAGTTTTACTTCTGTGTGCTCACCTCCATTTTGTACCATTCCCTGCAATAACAGAACCCAGAGCAGCACATAAACACTGTATGTCCCTTGAAGTCCTCTAAAGGACCCTGAAAGGCATGATTTCTTTCATTCTTAGCCAAACAGTGATAGACAAACAGGTAAAAAAGGCAAGGAGAAAAATACCATTTACTCACTGTAGCAGCGGGAAATCGAGCAAAGAAAATAAACAGGGTTTGAATTCTGGGCCTTTAACCTGCTGGTCAGACAGTTTTCTACAGTTTCATTCTGTGCACATTTGTGTGCTGGTAAATGATGAAGGGGAGGTAGAGGAACTAAAGGCTTGTGGGATCCCTGGGACTCCCACAGCTACGAGTACAGCTGTACAAACACACGCAAGCTTTGTTAAGGTAGAGTGGGCAATAGGCTGAAACTGCTGAGCCAATCTGACCTATAAATCCCTTGCAAAAGCTCTGCCTGAGAGAAAGCCAGAAGTTATGTGCAAAAGTTTTACCCAGCCAATTGTTTTTGGTCCTTTTCCGTATATACATAAAACTTCTAGCATCCTCCTGGCTAGATAATTTTATAAGTATGTCCTTTGAGCATCCTGCTGAATTGTTGATTACCTGGGGTGGGGGGAGAAAGGGGAGGGATCAGTGGGTGAATGGAGGAACTAATAACTCAGAAACTCATTCAAATGAATGTAGAGTTTTAAGGGATACGTGATATATCACACAAGCTGACGTAGAGCTAAAAGCTACAGGAAGTCTATAAAAAAGAGAATGCGACATCCAGCAGTTTGTTTTCAGGAGAAGGATAATATGAATTGGTCACATTAGTAACAGGAAGATTAGATTATTTCAAATTGGTCTGATACAGCTTCTTGCCTCCCTCCCCCTCACCAGCCTCCCTCAGTAGATCTCCCACTGCTCATTTGCAGATACGATCTCATGTGAGAACACAGCATCATAACCCTGCACTGTCCTGAGTTTATGTGGACAAGTCACAACAGAGATAGTCCCCAAGAACATTTGCCATGCAAGTCACAAAAACATCATCATCCTTCATGAAATGAAGAAAAATAGGGGATCTTTCTCAGACCCTTTTTTTCCCTTTCCAAACATTTCTGAACTCTGTGTGACCTCCTTTACGACTGAATCTAAACACCTCCAAATATACAGCAAATTTAGGCAGTAGAAAGCAGAATAACACATTGCAAAATGAAGAAAGCTAAAGGAAGTCATGAGAACTGAAAAAACAAAGCTGAGGATGAATACTAGGCAGCCTAAACCAGAGAAAATCAAAATAAAATATATAGATTGGAGTATTAAATGTAGCGTGAACTGTGCAACCTGCCCCACATTTTTCTCCCCTTCAATATCCTTCCCACCACCTAAAAAGCAGTTAAGCTACAGGGGGATAATATCACACTTGGGATTTCTGAAACAAAATCAGTGAGAGCAATGGGACTAACGTCACTCCTGTAAATGATCAAAATCCACCAATTACAGGGAGGTGCTAATCCTCATCAGACCTGTTTGCTGCTGTGGCAGCATTTGAAGTAAAGCTTCTCTAAAAGTGTTAGGGGATCAGTTTTTCTCACAGCGTTTGAAGGAGTATTTCCATCCAGCCTTCTCTAAAAGAAGTTTGAAGAATAAGAGGGAAAGAAAAAGGTAGGAGTGAGAAGGGGGTCAAGCATCACATATTGGATCATTTGTTGGGTGGGAATAAAAAAACTAGCAAATGTTCAGTGATAGGCCCACAATTCCCTACATGAGTTCTGCTGCTAGAGCTTTTCCATCATTCCTTTCAACATCACTAGACCTCCTCAGTGATCTGATAACTCAGTAATTAGAATTGATTGTCTTTCATGTTGTAGATTTTTATGCTTTATTTCAGAGGAAATCAGAGCTAAAATATTGTTGAATCTGTACTTGTAACTGAATTGCATTACTAGATGACCAACCTAGTGGCTTTCTACAATGGAGTGACTACATCAGTGGACAAGTAAGAGCTATAGATATAATCTATATGGACTTCTGCAAGGCCTTTCACGCAGTCCCACATGGATTTGATAGGTGGACTGTTCGGTGGATAAGGAACTGGCTGGATGGTTGCATCCAGAGGGTAGCGGTCAATGGCTCGAAGACCAGATGGATATTGGTGACATCCCATTGATGACAAGTGGTATCCCTCAGGGGTCTCTACTGGGACCAGTACTGTCACTGTTGAGATGGACAAACAGCATTAGACACTGATGCCATGAATGCAAATAAGCCCCAAAGGCACAAAGGCCCAAAAGGCACTTTATTGCTCTATACCACTATATTTATACCCATCCTCACTCGAGCTTGTACAGATGTGTCTTTGCTTCATTGGTCCAAAGTTGTTTCTCTCTTATTATTGGTTGGTATTTACAGAACTTATCTTCTACCCACAAGATAACACATACACTTTGCTCTGCAATAAGTGCTTCCTCAAACTTGCTTACATTGTCTGCTTCTCTGTTTCTCTTTGTTCTCTCAAGGGTACACTGTAATCCTTTCAAGGTCAGAGTATTGCTTGAAAGCCTCAGTCCTGACGAGGTCCTCCACACAGTACTGTTTAATATTTTCACCAATGGTATCGATAGCAGGATTGAGTACACCATCAGCATGTTTGCAGATAACACCAAGCTGAGTGGTGCGGTCAATATACCAAAGGAAAGGGATGTCATCCAGAGAGGTGAAATATTAGAGAGTCCAATGGAGAACTACAAAGATGACAAAGGGACTGGAACATCTCTCTTATGAGGAAAGGCTGAGAGACCTGGAGCCGTTTAGCCTGGAAGAGAGAAGTCTGAGAGGGCATCTTATTAATGTTTACAAATATCTGAAGGGTGGCTATCAAGTAGAAGGGGCCACTCTCTTTTCAGTGGTACCCTGTGATAGGACAAGAGGTAACGGTAGCAAGGTGAAACACGGGAAGTTCCACCACAACATGAGGAGAAATTTCTTTACTGTGAGGGTGACAGAGCCTGGAACAGGCTGCCCAGGGAGGCTGTGGAGTCTCCTTCTCTAGAGACTTTCAAGACACACCTGGATCTGTCCCTGTGTGGCCTGCCCCAGTTGTTCCTGATTTGGCATCAGGGTTGACTCAATGATCTCCAGAGGTCTCTTCCAACCCCTTACAAACTATGATTCTTAAAAGCCTGTTTTGCTTCCCTTAAAGTGGGCCATTTTCTGCTATGGCACTGAGAAAAAGCAGAGGCAAGAGATGTGAGACAAGGAGGACTAACCCTGCCAGGGATGCCAACAGAACTTGGACCAGGGGCCTGAGCCTGAGGGTTAGGCAAAGGAGGCAGAGAAGCTGTGGCCATTTTGTCACTGTACCCTGTCTCTGTCTGGAAGCTGCAGCCTGTCTCCTGTGTTAGTCCTGCAGAGATCAGTGTCCTCTAGAAACAACTACAGTTATACTGGGGGTGAAAAGCAGCATTGTCTCTGCAGAAGCTACTGAGAGGTGTCTTTGGAATTTCTGCAGAGCAAGAACTTAAGGGCTTAACAGGTACAATGTACAAATTAACAACAGGCTGTTCAGAGCCACTTTTGGAAATATCCAAAAAACAACAGGATGCAGGTTCAAGCAAGCTGCTGTAGCTGTCTTTGTGCTGCGCAGGAGGGCGGATGTGGCCCACTCCAGAGGTGCCAGCCAGACTCAGCCTTGATGTGAACCTGTCACTCTGAACAGAAAACTGTGTTTGCTTGGGCTTGACACACTGCATCAAGAGTGATGGTGCTTCAAAACTAAATAGGGGTACAAAAATAGGACCACTCTTTCTCACTACAGGGCAAGGTTTCTCTTCTGCACTACTTTTCTGCACCATTAGTCAGCCATCCATCCACCCTGCACGTGGCCCTGGCCAGTGTTGCAGTTTGCCTGGGGCCAGCAGGAGTTCCTCACACTGGTGGTCATGAGCTGTGGGGTCAGTCCAAACAGGCAGGACTGAGGAAGCCTGAGACATCATCACCTATGGCATGGCCTTTTGTTTTTTTGTTAGTTTTCTAACAGTCCTTTAGAATGGTCATGATATGGTCATAAAGCCCAGCAAAGTGTAATAATAGCAATACTTAAACATTTATAGGGGTTTTTTTTCAGTGTTTTTCTTTTTGATCACAGAGGAAGTGTCCTCTCCAGGAGAACAAGCAATGGAAATTTGTGTAGCATGGAGGGCAGATCATGAAGTGCCAACTGCCCTCAGACCCAGACCATACAAGGGATTTTGTTTTATCGAAATACCTTCCTCAGTCTGGGCTCTGACCTGTGAGCACTTCAGCAGATGGCATCCAGGCAATTACAGCTGAAGCTTTCCAACAAAACTAGTAAATAACATTCTAATTCCTTTAAAAATGTGCCAGGGCACAGAAGTCAAGAAATTAATGACATATTGCAAAATTCCAGTATAATATTTTTATGCTATGTGCAATTTTTTACTGAAGTCTTAGCTTTCTGCTTTGCTAACAAAATGAAAACACATGAGGAGGTGTAACCTAATGATAACATTAGAATACAAGGCCAGTATGAAAATGTTAGCTGAAATTTCAGTTTCAGGCCTATAATGATGCTTATACCACCATGACTTCCATTCATCTCTGGAAAGTGTTACCAAATGCTGCCTGACAAAGATGTGTTACTTTCTGATGGAAATCAGTACTTATTGCTAATCTGAATAAACAAAGGCCAAATGAAAGTGGATTATATTCTTTCCCCCTTTACCTTCCTCTCTTTCACTAGAGGTTCAAAGAGTGTATTTGTAATACAAAATAATTTACATCTGGTGGATCTGAACTTGCACTTCATACCTAGGCCAATGAGCTTCCAGAAGATAAATCTGTTTTCTCAGTCAGAGAAAACAAGGGGTGAAAATTTGGCCCATCAAAAGCTAATGCAAAAGTCACATTGACTTGTCTGGAGCTGTGATTTCATCCAATATATAGGTGTAGCTCTGTGTTAAACTATGATCAATAAAGATGCAATGGTCTTAACTGTAGCCACTGAATATCCTCACAACATGGGAAATATGTTAGTTACATACATCGTGGCTTAGCTTGCAATCTGTGGTCTGTAGCTTGTATCTAGTGGAACCTGTTCTAGGTTGAGGAATGAGAGCCTTCCTCCAGAAAAAATACACACATTGGTTCCAAATATGAACTCTGAGAGCTTAGGTGGAAATTTTTTGTTTTGTAGCCTCACATGAATATTCATAACAAACCTAACTGAAATGGATTGTAGATTCTATCAAAGGAAAGGTTTTCTGTTTTATCTATGATCTCAAATGAAATAATGAAAATACAGGTTTTGTCAGGATTTAGGCAGTTGTTGTGAAAAGACAGGTTTTCCTTTTTCCTTTTCCTTTTTTTTTTTTTTTTTTTTTCAGTCTGAAGCAATCTATAACACTATAAATCCTACTGATGAAGACTTTAAGAGATTTTTCTCTTTAAATGCTGGAAGTATTTTCTACAAATGAATGACAAAAAAATGATCACTGTTTTGTCCAAAGTGGGGATTTTCGCCTGTTCCTTAATGCTCTTTCTTTGCTACTTTGCCACAATCAGATCTGTCAGCTGGCATGCTTCAGTCTTCTTAAGCAATTGAATGAAGACAGGAAGTCACTTTGTTTATAGAAATAATCAATTAGACCTCTAGAAGTGCTATAAAACAAGAGATAGTGAGATGATCATGATAAAATAATTTAACATTTTTCAAAGGTCAAATTTCATATATGAAGTAGTGTTTTCCTTGGGGAACTTCAGCTGGACGAAATCACTCAAATTGTTTGAAGTTCTCTCTGAGTTACATGTTCTTGTCTACACAGTTAATCTGTCTGCTTTGATGTTTCACCATGACTAAGCTATATGAGGTCCACAAGAATTTTTGAGATGAGTCTGAATGCTAATAAAAGACGAGAATGTAAAATGATGCTTTCAACTGGAAAATTATTCAGAGAATATGTTGACAGTAGAAGTGAACACTATGTAATTAGTGTATTTATGCCAGTCTTGCCTAAAACTACCTTTTTCCAAGACACACTCATGAGAAGCCTGTGTGCCTCTCCTGAACGCCCTCACATTGTTTCTCATTATTATTTTATAAATATTTTTCCAAGACTTAAAAATGAAATTCAGAATGTTTCAGGTTAACTGTTAAAACTTACAAACTGTGTGAAGCATGTCAAAATGCATGTCAAATTCTGCCTCTGAGTAGGAGAGAAATGGAAGAAATGTTAGTATGCTTATTTAATGATTCTGCTCAGAGATTAACAAAGACCCATTTTGGGAACATACTGCTGCTTGCTGAGGTGAAAGACAGAGAAAGCTCTATTACAGGTGCCACTTTACCAGTTTATCACATTCACAACACTATGGGAAAACAAAGCAAAGAAAAACAACAGGTGAAATGTTAGAGGCTTCATTCCCCTTCACTGAGGCATGTGAAGTCAAAGTACCTCCACTGATTTAATGGAAATACTGGGAAAGGTGTGATGTCCCAGTTCCATATACAGGGGCTGTGACTGACTGCCTTTTCGTAGATCTGACTGCTCAGAAAGATGACACTTTTGCAGGCTTAGCACCAAATCCTGCTACCAGCACTGCCACCTGCTTGATACTTACTCATTTTGCTACCTGTAGCTCTGAAGAAAGCACCTTCAAGAAAGCTGTTTTTCTCAAGTGTGAGAAATTATGACAGAGGGTACAGAGACTTGAGTTTTATCTTCCAAGAAAAAGTATTAAAGGATGGTGCATTGACTTAGCAGAAAGTAAAAATGACAGTTAAAATTGCCATTTACCCATCAACAACACAAAAGATCCAAAATGTGCCACTTGCGAACTCTAAACATATTCAGTTTATATTTTGGAATACAACAAATACTTCCTGAAAGACAACACATGTTATGAATTATCACTTATATCATACTAGCACTGAGTAAGTCCAGTCATTAGCTTGGACCTCATAGCTCCACATGTGCACACTGACAGAGGAAGATCCTATGTCTCAGGCTCCAGCTAGCTTGTAATCCATAGTTTAAAAGAAATGTGTACGGAGAAAAGGAAGATAATACATTTATGAAAACATTTCATGATTAGCTCCCACTTTGCCTCTGATGACAGGAATTCTGTGCTGACACTCGTGTCAAAGAGATGACGTTAGTTTGAGTACCCTTGGTTATGACACTAGTGTTAGTCCAAAGTAAAATAAGGATACTCCATTTGATTGCTGTAGTTCTGATTGACTGTTAATGGTAAAATTAGTAAGCTCAGAATTATTTCTGAAAGCAACCTTTGACTAACTGGCTCACAGTATTTCCAGCTGCTGCTCCAAGATATTTTTAATTGGCTTTTCCACTGTGTTTCAAAGTGTTAAACTATCTGTTACGATTTATTGGCAGCTTTTAAAAGCACTCCATGTACATAGGCAAAGCTTACAGCATAAACTGATATTTCTTATGCATTTACTCTGACATTTAAATGGTACAATCTTTATGTCAGCCAGACTATTTATGAAGTACTTTGCTCAAAATGGTTTAGGGATAATATCTTATATTCCTATGTCATGAGTTAAGGACTTAAAAACTGACTGAAGAAGCAACTAGTCTCTTCAATTCTTTGGACTGTACACATGGTGATCTCATGGTCTTCCCCCATGAAGCAGAAAGTTTTAAATATCTGGGTAAAAGATAAAATATTTGAAAAGTTGAGCTAAGCGTAGGGGAAGAAATCAGGAAGATAATGTATAAATTTAACATCTGGACTTCTTGTTTGGATTAATGTTTTCTGATGCAGCAGTGGATAGAGTAATCTTTCTTGGAATGGCTGGTAAACATGAGTGCCAAGAGGCAATTCCTCTGTGTTTAATTTTTCAGTACAGTCATTCACTATTAAAAAACACAACACTGATCAATCGCCTAAAATTATGTGTGAAGACACAAATCCAGAGCATCAAATAGGAGACTTGCAGCACAGCTGTTGGGGCAGCGGGGTCCTCCTGGAGCTCAACATCAGTGCAGTTATGCAGTGAGGACCAGGCCAGTCTGAGCCTTGCCTTGGGCTGCTTCAGTGGAGCTTCAGTGGCTTCCTTTCACTGTTAGAGTTTACCTGAGTTAGTAAGGATGCTTCCAGATGGAGATATGTGCATGATTTCCTAGATTTAGCATTTCTTTGCCCACATTCTCATTTGGTTTTGAGGTGGAAGTTGGTTGGGGTTTTTTTTTCAGAAATGAGATTGATTTTAGGGCATTTCTGCAAAAGTCTTTCAGTCTAAAATCTGGCCAATATTGCCAATGTATAGGTATCTCTGGGTCAAAACTCCACTGAGCAGACACAAGGAACAGTGCAAGTCTTTGTTTCCAATGCTCACTCCAGCAAGGAGGGATAATTGTATATTCTTTATAAACTGCAGCAAGTTGGGGTCTTTTTTTCAAATGTAGTGTGTTGATTTATTCTACAGCATTCAGATCAGTTGTTTTGCAGCACTCCTACCACAGTGCCCAGTGTCTTTTTTCATCACTTGAGTCTCAACAATACAGTTGTGTTCATTCATTTTGCACTTGGTGCCTCTCGCATGCCTGTTTTAACACAGTCAGAACTATACCTATGACCTAAGGATTGCAGAAAACAAATGTTATGGGTAGTTCCATTCATTGCCATCTATCTATATGTAGCCCAAAGATTTTACAAGTGAAAATGAGATATTTCATGTGTTTTGCTTCTGCAAAGTACAAGTTCTTGAACAAGAGGAGAATTGTATGTTCTTGCATTTCCAGAAAAATATGTAGGAGACATTTAGTCCAGGACAAACTTTAATTTTACTTTTATTTTGTGTATTTCTTTATCTCTCTCTGCCTAATGTCCCCTTTGTATCCCAAGCAGTGTCTAAGAAGTAGAATTCTGTGGCAAAAAAAAAATCAAAAGGTTCAATATCTGCACTGTGCTATAGGACATCAAGAGAAATCGAGAGTCATCACCGGTATGCTAGACTTGTAAATAGTACAGCAAAAGTGCTCAGAGGATGGGATAAAATAGCCACACCCTGTATTAAAGAAGAACAAGTTTTTTAACTAATTGTTTTTTCTCTGGTGAAGTTAGCATCCTCTTGTCAAATTTCCTGTGGTGGTGGGAGTGTGGACCAATCTAAAATAAGCTTTATTTTAATAGTCTGAAATGGGCTGAAGAGAAGGCAAGGAGCTCCTCTTCTTAGCTGACATAATCTGTCCATCATCTGAGGGCTTTTTAACAAGGTGTAGTGGATTCATTTTTTCAAGAATAATTGTAATTTATAATTGCTTAATGATGTTGTCATCTAGGAAAACTGAATCTCTCTCACATTGGTATTAGATGATTAAGATATTAAAGGAAGGTACATAGTTTATATTATATCTTTCAAGGAATAAATTGCACCCTTGTGTCAACTTTTACCCTGTGTTTCCCTGACTTTTGTTAATCTTCTGCCTATTTATTCCAGGTAGTTATCTAAGAAGAAAGGAGATAAAGATTTACAGGTGATTTTTGTAATTGTTTTTGCACAGCCTATACTACCCTGGGCAGATGTTGTGTAGTATTTTACTGACAAAAAAAAAGACCCAAAAAACAAAACCACAAACAAACAAACAAAACAATCAAACAAGAAAAAATATTTTCCTCTTTGTAATAAAGACTCTTGGAAGTTATGGAGACTAATTAATATGATCCTACAAGATCAGAACTTATAAGAGTGCTATGAAAATGTCATTTTAACTTTAATCAACCTTGGCTCAGTGTATTTCTGCTTTCCACCACTGGCACTTTTATTGTGTAGAGTGTACTTATATGTATATATGTTCTTTTATCAATTTTTTTTCCCTATCAAATTAAATCATAAATCTATCATATTTATTAAAAAAAAAATCAGCATAGTGTGTTTTTAAATTATACATGCTTCCAACCAACCTTCCATGCTTCATGTTGGTGCTGATGAATGTTTTAAGACAAATATTACTAACAGTTTGATTTTGGTTACACAAACACTTCACTTGTTTAGATTTTACAACATTTTATAAAGTGTTTTCCTGACTAAAATATTGAGCTCTTTCATTTTTCCAGCTTGTGACCATCTCTGTTTGAATACTTTTAAACAAATTACATTTCTGAATGAAGCTTCATTTGTTCTGCCATTGCCGTATTCTGCCTAAAGCTTAAACTAAGCAAAGTGATTTCTGCTTTTCCATGCACATTTTACCTCTGATTTTTTTCAGCCATATTGAGATTTTTTGGAAGTCTTCCATAGTTAGAGTTTCAAAATATGCCAAGTGTAGTAACAAACTGTCTGTAGTCTGTTGAAACACCTCTTAAGCTCTTTGAAACTGGTACACTTGTGATTCTTCATCTCTGTTCATCTGGAAGGAAGAAACAGTAAGAGAGGAATTCCCATTTAGTTGAATGTGCCTCCTTTATCTTCTTGTGGATGCATCCGTCTGCAGCATGACAGGCTTCTGAATGTGGGTGACCTGTGCCTACTTTTGAATTCCTGCAAAGTTATGCTGACTGCATTGTCAAAGTTTTAAAAACCTTTGCGTATGTAAGATCACTATGGCACTTCACAAGATAAAGCAAAACAAGGTAAAGTAAAGTTGAGGTGGACAAATATGGTGGTAAAATGTCTGTTACCACAGAGAAAAGTGGTATTTTTTTGTCTGAGGTACCTGCATAGTGCATTTATCATCTTAGTATATCTACACTGACAAGTTGTTGTGGAAAAGAATGTTTTGATTACTTAAAGGGTCACTGTCAAAGTTATTAGCAAAAGTGATTTCACATGAATTTTTAAAAGTTCAACTTAGCAAAGGTCAGTAGCAAGTTTCACCCTATTACTTACTACATGGAAGAAATATATAAAGGAAAATTGAGTTAGCATTAATTTATTTACACAGAGACTTGAAATGCAAAAATATAGAGGAGACCCTCCCATTGAGTTATGAGGTTCAGAATGGATCCCCTTGCTTTCTAAACTCCTGACTGAGTTTAGGTATAGCTAGATCCAATCTTAGTCACGGACTTGGTCAATGGTTTATGCCTAATGGAAGGGATTCAAGGGGTAAGGGAGATCCTGATGTTGAGTTACTATGCCAGTTTGTTGTGTAATGAGTGATTATGGATCCTACACAGCTTTGAGATATTAAAAAATTAAGCTTGCAATGAAGTTTACTAAATCAGATCTCCCACACGCAAACACACACACACACAGATACAGAGGTTAACATAAGATTTTTCCCTCTTTCCAAGTTGTAGTAAATTATTCGCATGAAATGATCTTTGAAACCTTGCAAAATCTAATTCTATTGAATTACTCACTGCTCTCAATCATCTCATTTGTCATGAGGCAATCTTTGACCCTTTTAAGTTTGTTGGCATGTATCAACAGATGATCTTGAAAATCCTTGTCAAATCTATTCTTAGAAGTCCTGTTGAAATCTACTTGCATAAGTCCTCTTGAAATCTACCCTGAGAGGTGTGACAACTCAGGGACAAATACTGGATCGCAGCCTGCTGTGATCCCAGAGGGCTTAAAAGGTCTTACTTAGGATTGTGAGATGATAGACATTGGTCAGTACATTTCAATTCTGTCAACAATTCTTGTCAGGTGATTCTGGTCCCTTCCAGGTTGGGCCATGATCCAGGCAGTAGGAGTTTCAAGTACAGTTTCCAGACAAAAGGACTTTCAGGTATAATTAGGGAGTGTCTAACTGTCCCAAATCACTGTACCATAACCAGGACAAGAAAGTACCGTATGTCCCAACTCACTGCACTTGTAGCCAAAGCAAGAACAAAATGTTGACTAGTCTTGACAACACAATGGGGCCTAGGGGGTCTGCACCACTACAGAGCAGCATTGCTGACAGAGTGGACTGCAGTGCCAGCTTGCAGAGCATCTCAGTGTCCCTCACATAAAGGGACAATGGCTTCAGCAAGCAGGGCTTGGTCACAAAGCCCAGTGCTTCCTTAATTCAATCATCACCAAGACTGAAGCTGATTATATTGAAAATATAATATATATATAGAAAATATAATATATATAGAAAATATAATATTTACAATATGGTCAGCTTAATAATCATAATAATATTCATGTGTGTTTTTATAGTCCACACAAACTTTCTGCTTCTTAAAGAAAGATCTCAATCATATTATATGACCATATTCATCAGCCTTTTCTCTCTTTTTTTTTTAAATAAATCATTTACTTCAAATCAAATTTCAAAAAAAAAAAAATCTGTATGCATACAGCAGAACCATTGCTGGTTTAAATCTCCAATATTTTTTCAAGTGCTAAATGTAAGACTTTATGCTTTAGATTTTCATACAGAAAATATACAAAAGCTTTGTGGAAAATGTGTCAGACATGCAGTAAAGTATGCTATGCCAAAAGTATGTTACGTTTCTTCAGATAGTATTCCTCAGAGATTTTATATGCATTGGTTCTGGGATGTACTAATATTACTTTGTTAAAATATTTCCTTTTCCACTGTCATTTGACCAGTTGTAGAAATGCTTCTTATTGCCTAACATCTTTTTTATTATCACCCTCACTTGAAGGTCCCATTCCAGCTAACATAATAACAGGATATAGTATCAGGAGATTCATAAATTGTAAGATCACTAATTCTAACACACTGCAGGCAAGTTATATGTATGACAACATAAAATAGAGTGATATGCAGTATTACAAAAGGTGTCATAGAACTGGAGAATGTGTATATCACGCCATATGACAAAAGTCATCCTGGGAGTTGTATGTACAGTATGAAAAAAAAGCTCAAAGCACCATCAGAAATAAATCCTGACCTCAGTGCAATTGTTTAATTTAACATTCTAAAGATATGATATCATTTTTACCTAACTGTAAAAGAGTGAGCTTTGAAGTAAGGCTTCAGAAAATACTGAGTCATTTCCTGATTCAAATATGAGTTGACTTCCAAAGTTGTCATTGCCTAAATCAGCTCTGGGTGCCACTAATCTGCAAGAAAAACTCCTTATTTTAATTGCTTCACAGGGGAAACAGATACAGCTATAGGGAAAAAGTATTTATTTGCCATCATAATATTTTTCAAGATCTTTGACATCAAAGCAAGGAAGTGTTAATGCATTTTTGGTTGAGTTGCCTTGACACAGTGCACATTTCTTTACACCAGGTTAATCATTTGGAGCAACATGTAGAAATTTTTACTTAACAATAATACTTATACTTTGCCATTTTATAATGCCTTCTGCTTAATGAACGCAAGGCACTTTATACACACAACATATGCAAGCACAGAATGTCTAACACATATTTTATACACACAATGTATGGAAGCACAAAATGTCTAACACATATTAAAGGATGATGTTTTTGTCTTATGACTTAGGATCTTCTCCATTTTTATGAGAGGGACAAAAACATACATGCAAGAACAACACTATCTACTCCTGCAGAAGTGTGATTTTACCTGCTGAATAGTTATAAAATATCAACAGAAGACACAGATTAAAACTTCCCTTCACTATAACATTCACAAAGACCTTGTTTAATGTTAATAGAAGTCATTAAGAAGAACGTGTTAAGGCTGTGGTTGTCTCAGCAAAGGTACATGAACACATTTATTGATAAAATATTTTTGTGGTTGCAATAACATTCTCTGGATCAGTTCTACCAAGCTTATGATGTTTTGGCTAAAGCAAGTTCTCGTACTATTTCATCATCATTTCTTACTCAGTTGAATAAATGCAAGTCCTTATTGTCAGTCTTTCTCTTTCCTTGTCCTTGTTTTAGTTTTACTTTAACTTTTCTCAAATATCCATTGAATTAACTACCTCAGGCCTAGGAAGTCCACAAAAGCTGATGTCTGGAGGAGTACACCAGGGAACAAGCATGATACAGCTGTCCTGCCCTTACACCCTTCCTCTTGTTTCTGCCCTTGGCCGCTGTCAGAAGGAGGGTGCTGGTTGGGATGGACCATTGACCTGCCCCCAAATGGCTATTTTTAAGAATTTCTCTGCTACTAAGCTACCAGTATTATTGATTCACTGTGCCTATCTCTGCTCTACCTACTATCTGAAGGTAAACATATGTACAATTATTTTCAGAGAAGTGTGGACAATGTCCACAACTTTTTGTTCAGCCTCATAAAATGTGATGCTTACAGTAACCCAGATATCTTAAGTCAGAATATGTGAGAGCTTTGGCCTGAATTTAAAAGAATAAACAAAGAAAACTTCTTGCTCACAAGACTATGAAGAAAAGTCTGAAAGTAGGGATCCCCAGGGTCCTAAAAGGAAACTCAAGTCACAAAAATAGCCTGCATTTCTTCGTATTTTTCAAATTGGTTTTGTTTTTTTGTTGCTTTTGTTTTGGTTTGTTTGTTTGTTTGTTTGGATTTTTGTTGTTCCAAAAATATGATTTTATTGGACTGATTTTAAATACAGAAGGACCAAAACACGGTCTGGAGCTCCAGATGACAGATTTTCATTGACTTTCTGGATCAAGGGTTCCCAAACTGCAGAGGATTATGAGGCCTCAGTTAAGTGATACAATGTTAACACTCAGCAACACTTTAGGCAGAGTTTTCAATGAAATTTTTGATGGTAGATGTGCTTGGTGTGACGTGACAAACTGGGCACTGTGAGAACTAGCACTTTAGATATTTTAAGCCAGTCTTTAGCTTTGTTATTGACAACAACTGGCAGAAGGATTACAATATTATCCTAAAACAGTGCTACATTCTATGGTATAATCTTTTTTGAGGATTTACTCTAACATCTTTCATCATAGTAAAATCCCTGATTCCTGCCTCTTGCAGTTTGCCAGGTTATATATAAATAGCATCTTCCCATACACATCAGGAACTTACAGCATTGTGCTTTGTCTTATCTCTTAGGGAAGCAAAAAGAAAAGGGGAAAAAAGGCAGGAAATAAAAACCCAATTATATGCTGATTTGCTAATGTTATTTTTCAGATTAAATGCCACTTTCTGTTACAAAAACTGCAGCAGTTGAAGCTGTCAGTTTTCTGAATGCTTTCACATGAAGCCGTGTCATAGCAAACAGAATGCTGGATAGTCAGGCTCCTTAGGGGGCCAGAAAATCTTTGACAGAGGTTTAACAGCCCTTGAAATTATATCCCCAAACCTTGGAAAGCCTGCTGGTTCAGTGGGAAAAGACATAAGCTGACCAAGTTATAAATAAACTCTTTTATCACAGGCAATGGTGTCTTGGTGACTTCAAAGGCCAAGTAAGAAGACTGATTTCTCTGAAGTTTCATAGACAGTAAGAACTTTATTGTGCTGGACAGGCAAATCCTGGTCCAGAGCTGCAATTTGATAATACTAAACTTTTTTCTTTATTTCCACCTTCTTGTCCTGTTTTGATATCATCATCTGAATTTCTGGTAAATGGAGATCAGAAAACTTTCAATCTACATTTGATGTCAAATCAAGAAGTGTATATTTAACACTTTGATTTCCTGTGCAGACTTTCTCTAATCTTGGAGCCAACACTATAAACATTTTAAATGTAATGAAAAACAAATCTACAATTACATACAGAGCTACTCAATGTCACCACTCCTTCTGCAGGTGAAAATGAAAGGATGTTCCTGAGTGCACCATAAACATTGTCCTTTTCCATCTGTTCTAAAGTAGATCAGTGTTACATATTAAAACAAAGAGAATGAAAGGCTGCAGTATATTTTAACACCAGGTTTATGAAGATTAAAAAAAAAAGAGAGAGAGAGAGTTCTGCAAACATGAGATAGTCTTTGAAACTATCCTGTACCCATTGTTTTAAATAATACCTAATATGTAATCTAAGCAGGGTTGAAAACTGGAGTGCTTCAGAGTGACAAAACACCAGTGAACCCAAAATACATAACTTTCTGTAAATCTTAGCTCTACAAATAGTGGATTGCTAGTTCTAAAAATATGCCACTGTGCATACTTTCCTTTTAAAGAGCTAAAGATGTATTTGTTTTTTTTCTTTCCAGAGACATTCTACTAGTAGTCATAAGCAACCTGCTCATAAGACACGACAGTAAGAATCAAACAAGTCCATCCAATTTCAATGCGGATATACACTGCCTTGTCTACTGAGGAACTGGTGCTTCGTAGCTAGGTGAGAAGGGGAGTCACAGATAGGTAAAGTAGGACAAACAAGGCAGCATCAGCATTTGAAGTGATCTACATTTTGGTTATTGATGCACATGTGGTTTTGACCTAAGTGTAGAAACAGAATGGTAGAGTCTCATCCTTCTTTCCCACTTCTTCCCCCAGATTCAAAAGTCCAGCTACTGGGATAAGGAAAGGCCCATATTTTTATCAGACTGTTTCTCATCAAATTTTACGCTAAAATTAATTTGTGGGCTTCTCCACACTATTACACATTGCAAAATTCTTTTGTGTAAAGTCTGCAGGCAACTTGTTTTACTTACACTGTTCAAACCAAAATACTGTATACTTCTCTCTGTATGCAAGGAAAATCATGTCAGACACAGATACACAAAGGAAACAGTGAAGCACAGAATATTGTCATTGGCAAAGCCAAGGAAAGAAGTTGACCAGCTGCCAATATTTGAGAAGAACCAGCGGAAGGGGCATTACTCCAAAGGACACATGCCTTAAAGTTCAGAGATGCAACAATCTTTCATGTTGGACTAAGACAAAGAAGAAATGTTCCACCTGTTTCATGTGCCAAAGAAGCAGCTTCAATTTTCATTTTGTTTTGTGTCTTGAATGGTAGATAAGTATTAAAGGGACTAGACAGTATGATATTTTCTTTAGGAAACATCCTGGCCAATTGAGAAAAACCTAGAAGAATAGAAGTGTTCTATCAGAAATTAGCTTAGTGACAGGCTTCCACATAACATCTGAAACTACAAAACAACTTCTATACTTTTTATTTAAAAAGGTATGTTGGTTTTTGCCACCCAATCTCTTCTTTCTGCTCCTGGTGTTTACGTTGCCTACATACATCACTACAAAGTGCCACAGGGAAGGATTGAGCTAAAGTGGGATGTCACAGCCTGGTTGTGTCACTGCTACCATTGAACTGTGCAAGAGATTTTTTTTCAAAACAAAGCTGTCAGAGCATTAAAATGCAACCAATTAGTTTGGGGGGTTTTGTGAGACTCATTAAAAAGTGATGATTTTCTGCAAATTTGTCCCCTCATATTGGATATCCTGAAGCATCAATTACTTCTGCCAATCAGAATCAAATGAATTGAACTAGGAAAATGATGTTTGGAGAATATCTCACTAGTGATAAAATGCATACATGAGTTGTGCATCAGTCTAATATATTAGTGACAAGTTTATTCACTATCATTTATGGAATGTTATTTTTTGTGTTTTGTATTAAATTTGTGTGCAGCTTTTGGATGGAGCAGAAAATATATACATCAACAGTATCTTTAACATTTTTCTCTTTTTGTTTTCTTCTTGTTGAGGATATCCCATGATCATCCTTATGTCATTCCATCACCATCTTGATGGTTCCTGAGCCACAGTACATCACCCTCCTAACTCTGTGTTTTCCTTTAAGATACAGTGACTTATTTTTCCTCCCTCAAAGATCATACATGCCAAAGTCTGTTTGGTATCAGTTTATTACATTTCTCAGTCACATTACTGTAGATGAACACAGCTGATCTGTGTGTGATCATGTTCAGGATATGGACTCTGACCATGCATCATCCATCATGTGTTCCTGCTGTTGAACATGATATTCGCTGGTTAGACCACAGGCATTAAGTAACACAAAGATAGGTCAAGGACAGTCCATAAGAGATTATTTCATTAAGTCAGTCAACAGACGGTAGTATCCTAAATTGATCACTAGGCAGTTATAATAAAAATATATTTAGGGGGTATAACAGGAATATTTCTTTTTATGTGAAGATTGTTGTGCTGCATGCCAGTTCTGGATTCTGACCTCTTACCCTGCACTGTACTAATTCCTTCTCATGCTATACTAATATTATTCAGATCTTGCTTTGGTCCCCATGGCAGTTGCTATCTTACTATTTTAATATTGCTATAATCCTCAGCCTAGCCTTCTGCAGTGACATTTCCTTACTTTTCATAACTGACCTGATTGATATATATATTTGTACAAATATATAAACATATTTTATTTCCAATAATTTCTCTTTTTTTCTAAAATATACTGTTATAGCAATCACATTTCATTATTCTGTTGGTATCCCTTAATTTTATACTAATTTAATCACAATATAAGCACAGAATCTGTAATAAAATTTAAACCAAAAACTACCGTACATCTTCCTAAAATGTTCTGAAATACCATGCTAAAGTTTCAAATTCTCCTTCTCAGTTTATAAATTCTCCTTCAGTAGTAAAAAAAGTAGCTTAAGTATAAAGACATATTTTTGCTATTTCAAGCCCTTATGCTGAACTCCTGCTGACTGCCTCCTGGCCCTCACATATTCAATCTATATTAAAGGAGAAGAAGAAAGAAACAAAGTACCTTTAACATTCAGCTGCCCACCTTCCTGCTTGTCTTTCAGTGAAAATGATACTTCACTGTCTTATCTCTGTTCAATCCAATTTTATATCCTGGTTAACAGTCCCATATCAGCTCACCACTTCATATTGTTCTAACTTCTTCTATGTGTTTGTCTTGAACTTGGAAGATAGCTTATGATATCTTTAATACTATTAGTACCATCAATGTCTCATCTTATCATCCTGCAAAGATCTGAAAATGTAATCAAATCTTTATCATTACTAATTAAAAAAACCTGTCCTGAAATCAATTACTGTAGTCTTCATGTCATCCTGTGCCAATGACTGGGTTTCCTACTCTCAAATTTATATTCTTCTGAGACATTTATTTGAAAATCATTAGTTCAGTGTTGAACAGCCAAACTGGATAATGTAATCAAAAGTGGTAGTGAACAAATTGCCCAAGGAGTACCATGGAAGTGTTGCAGAGATATTTTTATTAGTTGGGAGTTTCAAAAAAAGGCAGCCAGTTTAGTTACTTAATCCATTAATGTACATTTCTCTCATGAACTCTGACTGCCACCTTCACTATGTCATTGAGAATGGAAACAAATTTTAGTTATTCTAAATCCTATTAGTACATTATCTAAAGCCAATTTAATTCCTTAGATTGGTATCTGACCCTGAACCAACTGGCTTCCATGAGATTTCACCATGCCCTCTAGTGAAATTGTTGCTGTAACCCACAATCTGAAACTGTAGTCAGACCTAGATAGATCCTGGTCCTCTGCCCCTGTAGGTCTTTCACTGACTTCTACAGACTCTGAAATAGGCATTTGATTGCATTAGTATACGCTGTAAAGGAACCAGAATTTTCCTGCTACAGGTACATTCTGCCTGCAGGTTTACCTGAAGGTAAGACAATAATAAATAATATCATGTTATAAAGAATAATTACATTTTAACAAATCACTTTGAATCTTAACAAAGAAAAGAGACTATGGTCAGGTTTTTGACATAGTCATAGATTGTTTCCTTTGTCTTTCAACCCTCCATCAGCACTATAGCTGCCAGTTCTTTGTTGCCAAGATGGTCACAGAGGAAGGGATGTTTCCAGACACAGAAAATTCAGAGCTTGAGGTAAACTGGGAGTAAAGTCCAAATGCACCAGTTGCTCCTCACTTATCCTTTGATAACTACCTGTTCTTCCACACAAAGTACCTGGAGATTGTTAGCACTATCTATTGGGAATCGTTCTTGGATCATACTAACTTCCACACGGGAGCCTAGGACATGTTGAAGTTGGGTCTCAGGTATCCATTTGAGCTGGACTGAAATGCTAGTTTTGTTTTCCTGACAAATCCTGCAAGAGACAGCAAGCGTTGATTTGTCCTAAGGTGGAAAACTTCAACCTGGCACACAGAGATACTGCTTTATCCTTCTAGCTTGAGACAGAAAGTGTACAGCTTGGCTCTGTTGTAACCTGTTGACAAATCAATAACAAAGAATAGCATAAGTATTAAGAGGAGGTCTTCTGGCCTTGGGGACACCTTGGAGGAGCAGAAAGCAGCCTTTCCTCTGATCTGCTGAGTGACCACGGGCAAGTCACTTTGCTGCTATGTGCATCCGTTTCTTGTCTTTCAACTATATGTTGTAATGGTGTCTACAGCACCCTGCTTAGAAAGAGCTTTAAGACTTATTTGTAAAAGTGTTACAGAAAAGGAATGTGTTATAGATCATTCCTGTTTATTTTTAAATAAATTGGACTACATGAAATTTATTGTTATTTTATTTTATTATCTCCCCAGTGCTAGAGATGTCTATGAAAGCAGGGAATAAAATACTAAAGTATTTTTAACACAATACACAAAGCTTTGGTCCATGAACAGGAGGAGAAGGACAGGAGGAAAAGACAGAAGTCCTAAAATTGAGTTGACATGGATATGTAGAAAGATCTTGTTTCATGGGCTGTCACCCTCTGTCAAGAGCTATGAAGAGATGATGGAACAGTTGCAGGGCTTGTGCTCCACAGGTTCCTGGCAGCAGTTGATTTCCAGACTTTGCTGGCCCATGGGCAACTGTACAGAAGAATGAATATGCTGGAGGCATTCACTCCCCGGCAGCCTTACTTAGAGTATGTCCCTCTGCAGTGAACTGGAACTGGAGTCTTGTACAGAGCACTATCTTTCAAATCATGGGTTGTCAAAGACACTGGGAGTGATATTTCATGGCACAGTCTCTATCTATCATGAGTACCTGCAAGATCTGCACTTTTCACAGGCTTTGACATTTTTATCCTCACTGAGTCTAGGCCCAGAGACTGCAAACAACATGCCCAAAGCCACAAAGTAGGTGTGGCAGAACAAGATCTGAATGTAAGTCCTGAGAGTGAAGCAAGGATATCAATCATCAGTTTTCTTAACATCACACACCCCTTTTGGTTTTTTTGTCAAATTATCATTTGCTTCCTTTCTGTTCCTGTTTTCGCTTAAATTTTGAGGCTGCTTGGACCTTGCTTATTTGTTTTTAGAAAGCTACTTCATTGTTAGGGAAGTCCTTAAGAGGCTTCATTACACCCTTTCCCCTACTCTGGAGCCCACACAGGAAAGACATGGGCCTGATGAATCAGGTCCAGAGGAGGGCCACAAAGATGATCAGAGAGCTGGAACACCTCTCCCATGAGGACAGGCTGAGGGAGCTGCGGTTGTTCAGCCTGGAGAATAAAAAGACTCTGGGGAGACTTATTAGTGACCTTCCAGTACCTGAAGGGGTCCTACAGGAAGGCTGCAGAGGGGCTGTGTACGATGGCCTGTAGTGAAAGGACAAGGGGTAATGGGTTTAAATTAGAGAAGAGTAGATTTAGATTGGATATCAGGAAGCAGTTCTTTCGTTTGAGGGTGGTAGAACAGTGGAATAGGCTACCCAGGGAGCTGGTTGAGGCCCCATCCCTGGAGATATTCAAGGTGAGGTTGGACAAGGCTCTGAGCAGCCTGGTCTAGTTGAGGGTGTCCCTGCTCACTGCTGGGGGGCTGGACTAGATGACCTTTGGAGGTCCCTTCCAGCCCTAGCCATTCTATGGTTCTATGACTCTACCTCTCCCAAACTCTGCACAGCAGTTTTGTCTCTCAGGTCTTTCAGGAGATGGAGAGCACTGGCTGGAAAAGAGACAAGAGCTGAGGTGGAGGTGCTCCTGGGAACATGTGCAACTCCAGGGAACACTATGCTTCTCAGTCAATTCCTTTCATGTTTGACAATATATTTTATTCAGGGAGTCACATTTCACCTCTAATATATTTAAATTTTGTCTGTGGTTCAAGAATCACCATTAGAGTTGTTGCTTTTTCTATGTTTTGGTCTTGGAGACCTAACAAAGCTGCAGCCAATAAAAACTCATTTTTTCTGTTGTTTGCCCAAAAAATATCATCATGTAACTAACAAATATCATATTTTGGTTACAGTATCAGATGGGCAGAGCTTGTTACCTCCCAGCAGATTAACCTTTGAATCTTTACCGATTCATTAACTGTGCACATCAGTCACCAGATTTCAGTAAAATTTATTGCAATTAAGTATTGCACTGCTGTGGAGGATGAATAGGATTCTTCGTTATCAGTACCATTAATGGCTTTCTGAACTGTTGCCAGTTCATTCACCCCACCCAGCTTTCAATAATAAAATAATTTTGACAGAGGGCCCATGTTTCAACATTTTTAATAAAAACAAAATATAAAATCCATCAGTAACAGAGTAGTAAAGTTTTCCCTCTCTTTCCTCTTTGCCAAAACTAACAGAAAGGAAAATGTCAGCCTGGCGTAGCTCCAAAAAAGGAGGAAATTGAATGGTCTTAGTTCTTATTCTTTGACTAGTAGCATTGTGTACATAGAAGACTTGACTCTTGAGCTCATTTTGATGGATCCGAAACACAGATAAGAATGTAGAAGACTAGATTCTGTAATTTATAGCCAATGATTCGTTCAAGATCTTTCAGTACCACATAACAAATCAATGTGATTTAGAAAATAACATGGTTTCTGCCATTGACATAAGCCATATGTGAACTGCTAAGCTACTATGTAAGCCACAGCTATAAATTTTAGTCAGTAGGAGGATATTCTTTATGCTTTTCTGCTCAAAACTATTTAATCCATTATCAACATTTTGAATGAGTCCTTGCTAAATTGCAGTCTGGTAATGTGCTGGAATGTCTCTTACGCTAAAGGAAGATAGAAGGCTGTCTTCCATTCAGTTTTCTATGTAACTCGCTTACTTGAACATTTTAAAATAGGACAAAATTTTATTTCACAATCCTGTTAATAAGCTGCAGTCATGTACTGACAACAGATTAAAATCTCTGTTATTATATTGCATATGATGTCTCCAAATAACAATAGTGAAAAGCCAGCAATGAAAACCCCAGTGAGCTAAGTAGCTGCAACAACACTGAAATGCCAAATAAGTGGCCAGAGTCTTCCCTAAAAAAGTCTGAGGTTTCAAATTTATCCTGAACCTCTTTGCAAACTTCATGCCAGCTTATGTTTCCTTTGCACATCTGAGAATTATGTCAGTTTGATGACATACAATGAAAAAGTAAACACGCATATATCAAATGTGTATACTGCCCATCTCTAAGGTAGGTTTCTTTGGGCCAGAACAGTCCCATATGACATATGAGAGGCCAAATCTTCAAGTATGTCCTTAACCACCAAGAGGCCAAGCATTGCACTTCCACACATGCTCAGTTGTTCATGCAGGTTTTTAACCAATGTATGCAAACTTTTCAAGCAAATGAGGTTTTTCTCTCACTGAGACTGGAGTATGAGGGAGAAATGTGAGTCTACCTAGAAGAAGGAGAAAATGTGGGATGGGGCCCTTCCATCCAGCAATAGACACTTTCCTGGGTTGTTCTACTCAGCCTCTGTGGTTACTGATGAGAAACAGGTACACTCTGGGAGTGATTCAGGTATTAGTTTGCTCAGTTGCTACCTGGAAGCACCTCTTGGAGGCAAAAGAGTTTCGCTGATGAATCTTCCTTAAGCAACTGTCTTCTGTGGGATGGGATAAAACTGTGCTTACAAATCTCTCCTCTGTTCCCCTAAAATTCAAGCACCTGGAACACAATAACTAGGTAGGATGGGAAGGAGGGGATGGGATTTATCTCCCCTAAGATTATCATGAAATGGTGTGGAATGGGTCTTTCCTGATGGGACTCCCTGCTGGATAGACACAATTGCAAGTAAATCCTATCCAAGGTTTCAGAGCCCAATACTTGTGGATTGTTGTCAGTAAAACAGTGCTTGTGTTGGAAGTGGGTGGAATAATCAGTTTATTTGTCCCAGAAGCACTGAGTTCCTGGAGCTATGATTGACTTTACCCCTTGCACCTTGGTGCACCTCCTCACTGCACTTTGTTTTCATGCCAGAGAAAAATGAGGCACAATCCATTACCTTTTCTGCCTTGCCCTAGTTTCTAAAGAAAAAGAAATGCAGGCACAATAGGTGGAAGGAGCTATGACACACTCTGGCCTGTTCTCCTGTCTGGATGAATGATGCTCTCCAGCTCTGTCATTTAAAGGTAATCCATGCACTTTAAACACAAAGTTGATTTCCGTATTGGGGTCACGTGTTCCATAGCTCCCTGTCTTGAAATAGGAGAGCCCAAGAGTATTATGGCACAAGCTAAGCCACAATTTCTTGAATCCAAGCTCAGCAGTCACTCAGTCTGGTTTCCCCATCCCGGGTGTAGAAATCCAGCTGCATGCAGCTTTGAAAAGGTGATCTGCAAATCTCTTTGTGATGTGAATAAAATAAATAGCTAGCACAAACTCAGTGTTTCTGGTGTGTACATTCATTTTGTTTATTAAAAAATCCTGTGCTCTCATAACAAAGCGCAGTGTTTGGAAGCAGATCTGGTGTAAGAAAATGAGAACAGATTTCTGAAGGTGAAGGGATGGTAGGAGAGGACCTGTTATAACTCTTAAACAAACAATACCACAGGTCGAACATTTCTTTCTCATCACTGGTCCATGAAATAGTTTTAGGAAATGTACTGATTGGGAAAGTATTTGCTCTGGCCCTGTAAAAGTGTTACTGACCCTGGCCGTTAGCAGAATACTGGCTCTTACAGTGTGGATGTCACTTTGGCTATTGAAATATTGGTATGAGCTATTGAGTGTTAATGCTGTGCAACTTCAATAGCTTCTGAAGATTAAAGGAAAGTTAACATTTCTGTCACTTCCACGGGCCAGGCTTTCATGAGAATCCATTCCAGTCACATGGTGTAATCAGCTCCTGGTTTTGTACACCCAAAAAAAAAAGGAGGAGAGAGATTTCAATAGATTAATTAAGTGAAGAAAATATAAATCTCTCAAGGCAATTAATTTTAGAACATCTAATGCCCTGTGAAAATTACATATTTAGGAAAAGACATGAGAAGGCTTCAAGTTACAAACAGGCATGTAGTGAGATTTTAAAAAATGGCTAACCTGCCTAAGAACTTTTTGAAAGAAATCGCTACATGCTTGTTCACATAGATCTAATTCCTATTAATTTCAGCAGAATTTAGGCTTTTACTAGTTAGATATCCAAGCCACAATAGATGGCTTGGAATCAAAATTACACCAGAAGGAAGAAGGAAGAAAAACAAAAATAAATTCTGCATCTCAGGGCTTTATATATGTATTTTTACAGTACAACACAGAGCTAAAGAAAAATTTTGATGCTGATACTTTATTTTTCTAGTTTACTCTGATGTGTCTTTGCAGCTCCTGCTCCAAATGAGCACATGAACTGCTTATGAAGACAGCAGTACCATAAATAGTATCTCAGCCTTCTCTGGGAAATCGGGAGACAAAGAAAAGTAATCTTTCTTGTAAAAAATCGTAATATTTCCCATCTAAATCTGTATGCCATATATGTTTTCTATAATAACTCAATAGATTTTCTTAAATAAAGTTTACCCTACTGGAGCTTTAGGTGGAAATGCAGACCCCCTTCCCTGTAATAAGAGCTAAACCTTCAATCACAGATGAGTTCATACCTCAAAGCTTCAGATCCTCTAAAATGATTGAATCTTTGCCCTCTACATTGTATTTACTACAAGTTTAGGTTTAGAGCAAAGTAGATAAATGGTTCCTCTTATTGACTATTCCATAGTCTTTGTGTGATGTAACCTCTGTCAGGAGGTAATAGATTGATGTTTCAGTTTTATGCAGTACTGTGGTCTTTGGCCTCAGAACTGAAACCAAAATAAATGTGAGCATTTTTGGACCTTTTGCTAAAACTACACTATGCATTCTTTTAATCTTTCTTTCTAGAGACACTGTACAATAGTTTCCTTGTTTTAGACCTTCAGCATTGCTGACATTAATGCAATTATTTTTGACAAGTTGAAAATCTTCCTGTAATTGAGTTTCTATTTGACTTTAATGTTTGCCCCATTTGGAAGGCCCTGTTAACAGATTTCAAGCTGTGATAATAATATTTCCTTCCTCTATTATCAAACGTTCTAATCTGTTTTCTTTCCAGATCACCACTGCTCAGAATGGCCATGAGATATTTTTCAAAAGGTGGAAAATATCCTCTTTTCAAAAGCTTCAAGTTTGGCGATTTTTTCTTTTTTTTTTTTTTTTTTTTTTTTAATTTATATATCGAAGTGACACATAGAGTCTCAGACAAAACAAGTCAGCAAGACTAGAAGCACAAAGTTAGAATTTAAAACGATATTTACTTAACACTTCATAAAACAGAACCATTTTTTAGAAGTAGCTTCGACAATTAATGTGTCATGTATTAACTGATATAGGTACAATGAAATATAGGTTTGCTGAAAGCATTTTTCTCAGCTGTAGGTTCTATAAAAGACATATAATGGTGAAATTTAGAATAACTTTCCCTCCTAAGTTCTCTTCCTTGAAATATTTTCCTTTGCTTGTATGATATTTCTTATATCTACGCTCAAGGACACATTAAAGAATGGAGAAATTAAAGTCTTCAATCTTTACCAGTACAAATTTCCTGCACTGTCACTTACAGAAGTTATTACCACAAGCTTTCTCTTTTAAGGCACGCTGACAATGAAGTTATCGTTTTGGTCTCCATGTGATTTTCCTTTTCCCTGGCAGTGTTGCTTCATGTCATTTATTCTGAGTTATCCATGCCAGATTATAGCCATGTTACTCTAATAAATAGACTCTGAGGTCTTCGTAACTATCTGATAGTTTGAGTTTAAAAGAAAAATGTCAGCCTTCAACTCTGGCTGCAACCCTCTGCTTTTGGAAAGCACAGCTAGGGAAACAGCGTATAAATATTAGAGGCAAAATTATTTTTCTCTCTACTCACTATTCCAACTGATATTTAAGGGATAAAATATATAACAAGATTTCAATAGAAATCCCTGCAATATCAGCCAAACAAAGGACAGTTTCATAGACAAAGAAGATTGTTTTTAAGTACTGCCTACTCCAAATCCTTGTTCTTGGTCTACATCAGATAGTGGTCACCTAGATCAGCAAGTTTGGCAAGGACATATTACTACCATGCAAGTGTCACCCAAGATGTGCGTACCGGCACTCATTTAAAGTATGTCAGATTTATTACACATTTTTAAGGGTGTGTAGAAATTGGAATCAGATGAGAGAGGTGGTAAGGTATGATCTCAGCTATTCTTTCATTGATACAATAATATTGACAATTGCTCTCATGCCCCTTCTCTGCAAAATTCAAAAGCAAATCTCCAAAGTAGAAAACCAGAAGACATAATTGTAAGGACATAATTATTATGCTCATACTCTATGAGAGAATGGCTGTACTATGGTTAGTCCCTCCATGTTTCCTTTGCCTTGTACATGAAGTGTTTAATAGGAAGGGGAAAGATCCTCTTGGAAGAGGGTTGGCACAGATTTCTGCCATGGATATACAGGAGCAGCGATGAAGAATATTAAAACCTAAGGCTACAATAATCATCAGAAACTGCTCTGATGCTGCTTCTGAGCACTGTGCATAATGACTCCTCTTTCCCATCTCTCTGTTTCCCTTGGTTCCTCAACACACTGCCACTGGGCTGTTTCACAGAAAAGACGTTAACTTTTTCACAGAAAAGCCATTAACTGTCCCCTTGTTGAGAAGAAATGTAGCCATGAGACTTTTGGTGAAAGGTGGAATTATAGTACATGACAAACCTCTTAAGCAAATGACAAAACAGTAATGCAGTGTGTTTCCTTGCCATCTGGGTTTCATTAATAGATTATGTTATAGAACATGTTTCCATTATCAAATAAAGAAATGCTTATTTGCTGCATCTTATCAAATAACATTTTAAAAAAAAATATTGCAAATATATACACATAAAAAAAAAGACTTAAATTCAGTTTGGCATTATTCAAAGATTCATGCTCCTGCTTATCATCAGTTACCTCATTTTGTGCTGGTATTCATGAAAATGCCCACCAACCAATCCCCAGATTTCCGACCGTGTGCCAGAAATGCACTGTTATTCATTCTTTGTTCTTTTTCTCTCATTAAAGAGGGCAGTTCTTCTGATGGGGGAGCAGTAAGCATGACCCATTCCATGCTGCGACTGGAGAGCTTGAGACTTTTCAGGTTTGAAACCTGAGCAGGGAAGTGAGAAGGTGCAAACCCGCACAAAGCAAAATGAACCCTGTGTGACACAAGAATGTTGAGTTTCACACAGGGCTGGTACTGGAATTTTAAGGCTGTGATGAATTCAGGGAAAAAACACACCTTGTAGTGTTGGTTTAAAAGATTCTGTAGTTGGTATTTTGTCCTGCAAATCTACAGCTTATACCTTTGCTTTAATCAGAGTCTCAGTGTCACACTTACTGCAAAATGTTCTTGTGTTAAAGCTTTCTTTATCATCAAACCCCAGGGATCTCATATTTTTTAAGCATTAAAATGTTTCTAAATATAATTTCCATCACCAGGAGGTTCTGCCATGGAACCAGAAATTTGCAGAAAAAGCTTTTTCACAGAAGAAAACAACAGGCAGAGCTGATAGCCCCATGTTCCCTGTTGCCTGCCTTTCCTATGAATGGAGTGATGCTGTGTATAATAGCACCAGATAAAAGGGAATGCATCTTGAGTAAATAAACATATACATGAAGACTATTTGTGTACAAAGTTTTCAAACACCTAGCAATTTCTGGGTTTCTTGTTAAAGTATGCAGCATGCTGCTGAAATGTTTACTGTACTGCTCTTTGCAGCATGGCATTGTGAAATGATTTTTCATGTTATTGCTTTTTTCTTTTTCTATTTACACATTTAACAATGCAGATTTCAGTTAATGAACTGGAAGGGGCATTCTGTACATGATTTTTTTAACCTGCTGTTACTATATAACTTGCCCCTCAATGTCATTAGCTTTCATTGGCACCTTCTAAAATACTCAGGCTTGAAATGTTTGTAATTTAGGATTCCCTAGAGAAGAGTCTAGCTCTGAAGTACATTTATTTTAGCATTAGGGAAGATGAAAGCTATGAAGTTATTACAAGGCCTTACCAATAGGAAATATAACTTGTTGATTTTAAAAGACAGAACAGAAATACGAAATACCAAAACCTGGGAATATTGTTCAACGCACCATAAAGCAAAACTGAGAGCAACTCATCAAGCAGACTGGTGGGCATATTTGACCACCAAAAATGGCATCATGTGAAAAATTTTTATGCTGTATTAGTATAGTATAGCATCAATTTAAATGGTGCTAGTCTGCTAAATAATGCAGTTATTTCTGCACATTTTAAACAATACTGCACTAGATACAGGTTATAGAGATATTATGCAGTTTATAATTTGTACTACTTTTCACTCCCTTATTCTCGTGAAAAAGCATGCAAGACAATCTTATCCACAGTTGCCTCACAGGGGTGTTTTATTTCAGTGCTATCATATCAGCTAACTGGTTTGTGATTTGAAATTTTGAGGTAACACTGAATAATCAATAGGGTTACAACTGATATATTATACACAAAACAAGATAACAAGTAATGCAGAAAACTTCATAAATGGAATTTTTCCATAGATGAAAGTGGTTTGCCATTTTTGACAGAGTAGCACATTTTTTTCTGAGGTTCTTTGTTGTTTATTTCTTTTCACATGACAGCATAGGTTTAACATTTCTGGAAAGGATGGAACTGCTCCTATTACTTAGTTTTGCCGCTGTATTGTGACTCATACCTGCCTGTGCGTCTTTCCCTGTATAAATAGATATTTCAGTCTCTATCTTAATTGTGTGTCATCCTCTGAGAATTGAAGTTGATGAATAAGCAGATTTATAAATACGCTTGTGATAGCCTTAAATAAACTGTTAGCTGTGCGAAAGACATATGTTTTTTACACTTACACAGAAAAGCTTTTCAGATTCATATCAAGGACTTTGGATCTAAATAATGTAATTTTTAGTAGCAAGATATCTTCTCTAAGGTAATTGCCTAGGCTCAGTCTTTAACCAGTGTAGAGGGATAGTCTTTTGTAAGAGGATTTATCTAACATAGATGTTTTAGCTGAAACCTATATCTAGGTCTCACACTTAACAAGCATTGTTATGTCCATAGACAGCTTTTAAGGGTCCTGTGTCATTGTAGAGGTTAGAAGGTTAAACATGTACAAAATCATTGGAGTCAGGATTTCACTCTTCACAATAGTCATGTGATTACTTTAAATAGAATGAAGACTTGAGTTTTCAAATATTCTTTATTATCCTTCTCTGATTCTATCAATGTGGTTGTCAGCAGCCTGATTTTCTATATGCCATCTAAAATAGATGATCAAAACATATTTCAGGAGAGAGGATGCCTCAGAAGAAATTATTCCATTTAATTCTTCCATGAAGCTCCCAAATGGGAGCAGGGACTGATACATGAACGCAGTTGTGGACTGGTCCCCTATCTCATCTTATCTGGCTTGCTGGTGACAATCTCTGCTCTGTACAAATGCCAGTAAATTTTCCTCCATATTTTCCCACCTTTTAGATTTTTGTTTTAAAAACTTGTCATAAAAAAGTTTTGGTTTATGTAATATATTTTATATTTAATATTTTATTTTATACTACCCACTTAGGAGTGATATATAAGATGCAGGTCCAGTTATATCAGAAAGCCATGCATAAATTCCTTGGGCTGTGGTGCTTCATGACATGAAAACATGAAGCCACATGAAAACCAAACAAATATTCTCTCAGATTTTGTCTTTAATAAATACATTGACAGTTGTTTGAAGTTGCTAGATTAATGAGAATCAGGATCTAACTGCCTAAATCCACTTAGTAACTGAGACTCAGCTACTGATCCAGACTGCCTGCTCACCAGCACTATCTTATTGCTGGTCTGGGAACTTGATAAGAACTTCAACTCAGGCATCCTGAATGGTAATAGGAGAATAGAATACCTACCTTTTACAACACATTTTAGTGGTTAGATTAATTAACTACAAGTCTGAGATCTAGGTGGTAACTCTTGTCCAATTGCTCAGGCTTAAAAACATAACTTCTGCATCCGCCTAGTTGGGAGGGGTATCACCCTCCATCCCTCCTGGTAAAGTTGTGCCTCAGTGCAGCAAGGAGAAGAAGGACCATAAGGATAGGGGAAGAACATACCAAAAGGAAAATCCCAATAGCTCATTGAACAGAGGATTAAATACTCCTGACTTATTGTCACTGTTGTTTTGCTCTCATCCCAGGATGCTCTGGTGTACAATACATGAATACTTGATAAACAAGTGGTTGTGGACTTCAGATTAGACTCTCTCTAAAGTACTGTCTTCTCTCTAGAACTGTCACCATGAGGCTGAAGTTGTGTGTCTGCTGCTGAATTATCTGCTGGGGGAAGGAAGGAAGGAAGGAAGGAAGGAAGGAAGGAAGGAAGGAAGGA
>JANVCC010000019.1:1054718-1126893 GCA_025345505.1 Todiramphus chloris collaris | reverse complement strand
AAGGAAGGAAGGAAGGAAGGAAGGAAGGAAGGAAGGAAGGAAGGAAGCTGGAGAGGTGGGCCCAGGTGAACCTCATGAGGTTCAAGAAGACTAAGTGCAGGGTCCTGCACCTGGGGCAGAACAACCCTCACTATCAATACAGGCTGGGAGACGAGGTACTGGAAAGGAACTCTGCAGAAAAGGACTTGGGGGTGTTGGTGGATGAGAAGCTGGACATGAGCCAACAGTGTGCGCTTGCAGCCAAGTAGACCAATTGCATCCTGGGCTGCATCAAGAGAAGTGTGGCCAGCAGATCGAAGGAGATGATTCTGCCCCTTTACTCTGCTCTGGTGAGACTGCACCTGGAGCACTGTGTCCAGCTCTGGAGCCCTCAACACAGGAAAGACATGGACCTGATGGAGTGGGTCCAGAGGAGGGCCACAAAGATGATCAGAGAGCTGGAATACCTCTCCCATGAGGACAGGCTGAGGGAGCTGGGGTTGTTCAGCCTGGAGAATAAAAAGACTCCAGGAAGACTTATTAGTCACCTTCCAGTACCTGAAGGGGTCCTACAGGAAGGCTGCAAAGGGGCTGTGTACGATGGCCTATAGTGAAAGGACAAGGGGTAATGGGTTTAAATTAGAGAAGAGTAGATTTAGATTGGATATCAGGAAGCAGTTCTTTCGTTTGAGGGTGGTAGAACAGTGGAATAGGCTACCCAGGGAGCTGGTTGAGGCCCCATCCCTGGAGATATTCAAGGTGAGGTTGGACAAGGCTCTGAGCAGCCTGGTCTAGTTGAGGGTGTCCCTGCTCACTGCTGGGGGGCTGGACTAGATGACCTTTGGAGGTCCTTTCCAGCCCTAGCCATTCTATGATTCTAAAGCCTCTGATGATTAGCATGAAAAAAATACACCTTTTGAATGTTTCTTTAGTAGAAAATTATTTAGATCTGAGATAGATGATCAAGTGCAACTAGTGAAATTGCCATTTCATCCCTAGTTCTGATGCCCATTTCAGAGCTCTCTTTTCCATGCTTTTGCTGTTTGGAACAGCTATTTCCAGTTGCTATATGGCAGAAGTCAGGTAAAGCTGAAATGATACTCTGGTGAAATGAGTAGTATCTAAGTTAACTGACACGGGAATGTTGGTTTAGGACTATGAGAGGAGTCGGTGAAGCATCTTTAGGATTCTCTAAGAAATACAATCTCCTATTAAATGTTAAATGTATATGTGTTATATTTGTCTCTGTTTGTCTCTAGTGTGAGAAATTTCATAACACAGTTCTTTGCAACACAATAATTTTGTTACAGCCTGGATGTATGCAATTCCAAGTGTGAGTTTCTCAAAGTATTAATGATAACAGCACTATAATAAATGTCTATACTCTGAAAGTAGGCAAAACTGAAGACCTTCCTGCCCTTTAGTCTGTACTTTTTTGTCTCAGTGCCCAGACAATCAATGCAAACATTTTGATTTATATGCACTGCCTCTGACCTAAAATATTTTAACTATGAATTGGAAGGACCTTGATCATTGCAATTTATTAGATACAGATTTATTAGACAGAAGTGCAAGAAGGATTTCAAATGTTGATTTCTGTGAATACAATAACTTTTGACTTCAATAATCAAAAAGGGAGGGGAGCTTTAAGTGTTAAGTTTCCCTCTTTGTCTGAAAGACCAAGTGTGACTCAGAGTGTTTTATCTCTTCTTTGTTTATATGGGAAGACCAATAACACTTCACTTTTGAGGGTGATGGGAATGTCCCATGGTAGACAGTGAAATGCCCCCCCCCCCCCTACTGTGAAATTGTATCATTAAAGATTAATCTACATTAAATACTTTTTAAATATGCAGTGTTTATACTGTCTCCAGTCATCTCATCATGTCATCATCATGACTAGGAGTCCAAGAAGAGCGACTGGTTATTTTTAGCAAGCATCTGACAATGACTCATGAACTTGCGTGAAATCTAGTAGTGGAGCACAAAGGAGGACATTGCTAATCTTCGTGTGTTCCCACAGATAAACTCAACATCTCACACAGGGATAGACAGCATACAAGGATGCCTCATACCCAGGTGCTGAGATGATTTTCCTGTAAAACACAGACTGGTTAAAACACTATGCAGATCCTTAAAAATCAAAGGCCTCTGGCTTTATAAGGCTACTTTACAGCCTGAGTTTGAAGTTTTTGTTTTCAATGCCAGACAGGTTCAAAAAGAATGTTTCTTTTCATTTCATCTGGGCTAATCCATACATAACATCCTTTCCCACTATTTACTAGACTGCAGCTATCAGCTGAAGATATGATATCTGTGTTTGGATTAGTTGGTTTAAATTCTAATGACCATGATGTAATCACTATAATCAAGCAAAGCTTGTCTGTCTTTGGCTTTAGGTCTCTTTGCCATAGGCCCTATGTTTCTTGCCTTGTCATTAAACTAACTACAACGCTGCCTAATTTTCAATTAGCAGCAAGCTTGCTATGCAAAGTTTTGTCACCCTAATTTAAAGCTTGCTTCACAAGGTTCTTTGTTAACAGTTTAGTAATATTTAGATAAGCAACTTCAATTTGCAGTAGATGCTTTGTTAGATTGAACCTTCCTGAGTTTTTTTGGTGGTCATCACAAGGGTTTTTTCTAAAGTGGTCATTAAATCTCTTCACATCCAGTGCAGGCAAGACTTTTGGGTAGAATTACTCAGAAAGATCTTAAATCAGTGCTGAATATGTTTGAGAAAAAATAAATGAAGTGAAGCTATTTTAATGTCCCACTTCCTCTGTGTATTTACCTGTGTTTAAGGAAAAATTTAGATTATTATGTCATGCTATTTTTTAGGAAAAAACATGAGAACTATGGGAAAATTGCAATTCTGAAACAATGAAGGAAAGAGAAAGAAAGGATTCAGACTATTCCATTGTTTAGCTTCATTTGTCTTCAACTCCTGTCTGAATGTTTTGCTCCTTGCCTTTGAAAGTAAAATGTCTGCAATTTTTACATAATTTCACTGTAGTTAGTAAAATTTCAAATAATAATTAAAAAGCTCACTCAACACAACTTTTATCATTCCTGCAAAATTCACTAGGTGCAATAAACCAAACTGATCAGAGAATAGTGACACAGATATTCAATATGTGAAGACTTACCTTATTGCTCTGTATACCTGCCTAAAAGGAGGTTGTAGTGAGGTAGGTGTTAGTCTTTTCTCCTAAGTAACTAGTGATAGGATGAGCAGTAATGGACTTAAGTTGTACCAGGGGAGGTTTAGATTAGACATTAGGAAAAATTTCTATACTGAAAGAGTAGACATTAGGAAAAATTTCTATACTGAAAGAGTGATGAGACATTGGAACTGACTGCCCAGGGAGGTGGTGGAGTCACCACCCCTGGAGGTGTTCAAAAAACATGTAGACATTGCACTTTGGGACATGGTTTAGTGGTCATGATAATGTTAGGTAGACAGTTGGATTTGATGATTTTGGAGGTCTTTTCCAACCTTAACGATTCTGTGACTTAATCTAAGAAATTATTAACTAAATGTTCTGTAGTTTAACAGAACTGCACTTACAAGAAGAGATTAAAAGAATGAGGAAGGAAAATGTCCCATCTGCAATGCATATAAACACAGTAAGTACTAATTGGGTAGGACTAAGATATGAACTTACACTAAGTATCAGGAACAAATTCCTGCAAGTGAGATGTTTTCAAAGAATAATCATCTCAAGGAACCACTTATTTGGGAGTTTAAAACTCTGTAGGAAATCCTGGAAACATTCAAGGTCAGGTTGGACGGGTCTCTGAGAAACCTTATCTAGTTAAAGATCTCCCTGCTCAGTTCAGGGAGGTTGGACTAGGTTACCTATAGAGGTCCCTTCAAACCCAAAGAATTCTATTATTCTATGAAATGAACTCCACAGAACTATTCTTCATTAGTATAAGATGGGCTGATGCACTATGTTACTCTGTAAACCTCAGATCCACTTTATTCTCTTACTATTAAGGCATAGGACTTCTGTGCAAGCTTATGACCAAGGTATGTCTATCCTGGTACCCTACTTTTGACAAAAAACCATTGCAAATCCTTAGGAGAGTATGTAAAAATGTGTTTAACTAATTTAAGAGATAACAAAATGAGACATATATAAATATCAAGGCACTTATATGTGATTTCTTTTTATTGCCAATTGTTTAGGAAATCCCTGACAGAAGTGTTAACAAAATTGTGAAACATTCTTCATTTCATCTTCATGCAGCATGGGTTCCTTTTTAGCAAGAGAGGCAATTTTTATCACTCAAATCAGCCAAGCTGTTTTTCAGTCTGTAGAGGGACCATTTGCTTACGACCAACCCCAATAAAGGGCTTACGGTAGGTTTGATTGTCATGTTGTCTGAATGTCGCACACTGCTTGCATCCATGTAAGAGTCTGTCCTGGTATCAGAAGATTGCTTAGCCTCTGATATTCACTTTGTTTTTATAGTTTTGTTAAAATCCATCTAATTTCTAACTGAAAATATTCTCCTAGAGAATTAAAGAGACTTTCATATTAAAATAAAGCCATCTGTGACTATAGTAAAAAGAAATGCTTTTTATACAATCTTACGTGAGGTGATTAATTTTTAGCAGAGCAAGCACTACGCAAAAATAAACTGGTGAACAACTACAGTGAAACTTTAGTTCCTTGTAAATGTATGCAGTGAATATAATATCACTTATGTCAGAAACTGCTCATTTCTGATTCCATTACTTTGTGGACCAGTGTTCAAAAAAGGGTCATCATCAGTGTAAGGTTGGGCCAAGACATGTTGAATTAAAGTGTGAGGAGCTCTACTTGTAACTGCTATGGCAAAACAGCCTGCTTTAAGATTTCATTTCTGATTTTGAGACTACTTAAACTCCAAAGCCCATGCTGCAGAACCAAATAAAACCCTTGCACAGACAGGCAAGGTGTTATCCAGACCTGTATACATAGTGATGGAAAAGGGCAGAGGAAACTAAACTAAACTGAAAGGAATATAAAAGCAGAAGGCAATTGCCCAAGGTCAGGTTCTGTCCATTAATACAGTGAAATCATGACTAACTGGGCACTACTTAACTGCAACTCCCAATGAAGAGATGTTTTGTAATGTCCCCGAGGGCCACACTGAACTTGTCGCTGGCTTCTCTACTTCCAGGCCCAGAGCAGTGAAGCTACCAGACAGACAGTCAACAAAGAAAGCTGCCTTCCAGGTTTCCCCATGCCCAGATCACACCAAAACTGACAGCACAGGCAGCAGTAAGTCTCTCTTTCCTGGTCCTCCCATCTGCAAAGCAGTCAACCTAGATGCTTTGCAGGCCAGCCAAATTTGAAGTGGTTGCACTAGATGAAAAATAACATTCCAAGCTGTGCAAACCCCTCTGAAATCATCAGGCTTACATCTCTGACTATCTTAATCCTAATTTTCTAGAGTTTCCAGAGACCCAGGGAATGATCACAGGTATTTATGATCTCCCCTGTGTAATGCAGGAGCACAGCTGGCTGCACACCAGCTAACTCCCCTCACTTTGACTGTTGCTTCCCATATACTGGATTATGTTAAATTTTGCCCTGCTGGCACATTGTCAAATACTCTTCCTCCATTACATGTGCCAATGTTTTCTTTTTTACCTCCCATCATGCCCTTGTTGTGGGAACTGCTTAAAATTGATCACACCTCATTGTAGCCACCTAAAAGTTAGCTGTCAATTCAGATGGTCTCTCAGCTTCCCCCTATAATCCATGAGAGTAAGTAGACACACAGGAATGCTGATTTATCCCACCTGTCTTCAAATATCTTTCTTAAAATGGGACAAATTGTGCCCAGGAGATATTACTCTCTCCCAACTATCAGAGAAGCTTATATGACTAATTTAGGCTAGCTGCCAAACTTTAATTTAAGAGACTAAATTAGAAGATAAGCATTCAGCTCTGATCAAGGGTTGAGATGGAAACAGCAAAGCAGCTGAAACTCTGTGTGCTTTGTCGTGTAACCATACAAACAGACCAACCAGCTGACAGCTTCTGGCTGCAAAAGCTGCTAATTGGTTGTTGTTGCAGTTTTAGAGAAAGAGGAATAATTCACACTGGCTAAGTGACTGAGACAAGAGTAATAGGCAGCAAGAGTAGTGGGAATTTACATTGCTTCCTGTGAGGATGATAGCAATTGCAAGAGTTACTACTTGACTGAGCTTAGAGGATCAGAAAATATTGGGAGTGTTAGCAGACTACTTCTGTGCTGTATAGATCTTCAAATGTGACTAAAAAGTGGCCTCTGACATTGTTCAGATAAGGATATCTTTAAGAAACAATTTCATGTTTTGCAAAGTACATATATGTACACATCTATTTCAATGCATAAAGATATATACTAATACCTGGAGCATATCTGTCACTTTTTAAATTTAGTTTACTGATACCTATCTACATGTCCTAAGAGACTATGATAGCTTAGTTGCACCTCATCTGAGGACATAAGCACACCCCTTTTAGAACAGAGAAGTGTTCAATGCAACCCAAGCTCAAGTAACTGAATGCCTCCCAGGAAGGTGGGAGGAACCTTGCTCTAGGCAGGTATGGAACCACTGACCCTTAAGGGATGATGAGATGTATTTCATTTCCTACCTTAACACCTGTTAATTAGAGCTAAACTTATCTCTGCTGCAGCCTTACAGGTTTCCCTCTGCCAGCCCTTATGAGACATGACCTTTTGCTGCTGCTGCAGCTTCTAGAGATTCATGAATGTTTTTATTCTTCCAGCTCCATGAGTCCGAGTGCTAACCTGAGTAGCCTTCCAAGAAAATGAAATAATTTAACTGGAATGATGTAATGCTGTGTAAGTGTGCTCAAGCTTTTACATGCCAGCATCCTGCAAAATCCTTCCCTCCCAAAGAATAAATTATAGATGATGAAGTCTGCTGCAAACCACCCACCCACACTCAGCCTTTCTTTCCTCCCCCACACCTACTTATCAACAAAATGGATCAGAAAATAGCCCATGTTTTCATTGCTTCAGTCAACAAGTGTATGCATTATTACTATGCATCTGAAAATTAGAGGATTTTTCAAGCAGAAAAACATAGAATTTCTAAGGCCAAATATTTGTACATTGCTTTAGGGTTATTTTTACCTATAAAATGACATGCTAAATGTGGTTTACTTAGCATGTTTTACTCAGACTTCATTCACCTATAAACATCTGTATTATATGGCACAGTATAACTGTAAGCAAAATCAAGATGAGGAAGTGGAACACACTCATTCATGTAAGAGGGGGGTTTTTTTTAGAAGAAGAAATAAGGAAATACTTACAATTTTTTTCTCAGTATTAGAGCCAACAGTTTAAAAACCCCAAAACATTCAGATGCTGAAATAAAAACTGTGATGTTTATGAAGAATAGTAACTATTAAATGAAGGTAAAAATAGAAAAGAGCAATGTTTAAAACTTTTGCTGGTTCTTATTTTAGAAGATGACTGCATAAAGCAAACGTAAAGAGTGGGATAAGATTTCATGTTTTATTGGCATTTGGGGAAACTTTATACTCTGTCTCTGGAAAATCAGAAAGGGAAGTGGTTGCAAAGAATCCACATAATAATGCATGGGAAAGCTAGCTAAAATTTACAAGGGAGTGGACGGTGCTGGTAAATCAAAAGGTTGCCAGATCACATGGTTCACAATTAATAAGAATGGGGTGTTCCACCAGCAAGCAGTTTCTCCATTTTCTTTTCTTTATTACCATTCTACTCCCACTAAGCCACTAAATTATTTTTCTTAACTGTTGGCGCAAAATACATGATATTAGTAAAAACATATCAGGTATATAATAAGAAGTAAATAAGCCTATTGCAGTCTCATAAAAAGCCATGGAAGTTCCAAACTGTAAGGTCTTTTAGTTTTTTTTCTTATTGAGAAATAACTTTTTAATGCCAAATCTTATGAGAACCAAGTATTCACAAGAACCAGAGTTTCAATGCTCAGTTTGTAGGTTTATTTTTACCTATACAGTACAATTTCAAAGTCTGTGCTCTTGGCTTGGTGCCAGTTCTCCATCTAAAGGCCAGAAAAGGATGTTTAGGGACAACAACTGACAGGATCTAACTAAAATTTGGAAATATTTTTTATTACAATCCAACACCAAATGTCACCCTTGTGTCCCACCAAATGATTCTTGAGGAACTAAGCGGTATCATTAAACAAAACACATTACCTTGCAAAATTAAAAGGCATGCCAGATGCCTATGTGATCCCATATCCCCAATTTGTTTTGCCCTAAAACCAAGCTATTTTGATGCATTAATTCTGTCTCACATTTATTTATAATGTTTATATCCAAAGGATTTTTTAAGGAGAGAATCGAGTAAAGAGCACTTTGCAAAGATTGCTCTGGAGTACAGGATGAAGAAACATAGTAAATAGGGTATCCCAGGAATCATACCTAGAAACGTGCAACCTCTCCACAAACAGAATTTGTCTATCAGGGGACTCAGTTTTACATGGTTCAAAATGCCTTCTTACTGAGCATGGATAGTGCACATTTATGGCTCCTTTGCTTTAATTTTAAGTAAGAAGTGACCTCTAATGAAGATGTTAGATTCTGTTTTCAGAGTTCCTGATATAAAGGATTACAAACACTGTTGCCAATATTAGTATTAAAGACTTCAAAGTGAATGTTAGCAGCAATAGCGTTTTGTCTGTGCTGGACTCTGTGTTCCCAGCTCAACTCTACAGTGGTTTGATTGTTTGCTCCCAAAAAGGAAAAAATAATTTGTTAGAACTCATTTTGGTTTTTTTTAAAAAAAAAAGTGTCCTTAAAGTTTAAGAAGTGCAAGGGAGCAAATTCAATCTGAATGTATTTGTACTCAAAACTGAGATAAATCTTTCTTAGGATGTGAAGTATTTCCCCAAAGCTTTCAGATCTGTCCAAAATACCCTTTGAATTCAATATAGAGGAGGTTGACACTAGACATTTCTGTAAAGATTTATGTATACCTTCATTTCTTTAAAACTTGTTATATATCGTATGAAAAAGCAGCATGTCATATGGCATAAGTAGTTTCACTGTACATTTTCAGTGAGACATGGCAGTGGTGTCTTACAAATAATTCAGAAACACCAACAAGATTTATTAAAAGACCTCTCCCCAAAGTACTTATACCACCACTAGAACCAACCCTACTGTCTTCCATTTCATGTGATGCAATACTTTCCTACTGTGCATAATTTTAGCAAGTAAACTAGCAAACTTGGGTAAGGGAAGAGGTAAGGTAAACACTATAATGCTGATAAGACATAAGTATCTATAATGACACAGGCAAATTGATGACTGTATCTGAAGTATCTTGTTAGGGTATGCTAAGGGCAGGATATACAAAAGCATTCAGTAATGAACTAACTTCATTTTTACTGAAGATAGTGAAGCAGAGTTAAGCTTATGCTTAAATCCTAAATCTAATGCTCAAGCTGTATCACTACAACCTCTTCCCATTTGCTTGAAACTTAACCATTACATTAACCTTATCCTCAGAAAGTAACCTCAGTCAGTATCAAATCTACACATAGAAAGAGGGTCCTATGATCATCAAGCACAAATCCACTTTGTCATCATGTTCCAGACCCAGCCTTATCCATTGACAACGAAAACATGATCCTTACTCCTTATCTTGGCCATTTTGCACATCTTTGTGCATTAAACTGGAAAGGTGCATCACACAAATCTAGCTGTCCTGGGTTCAGATAGGATAGGGTTAATTTTCACCAGAAGCTGGGAGAGGAGTGTCTCAGCCACGGCAGACAACCAAAGCAGGCAAAAAAATAGATGCTATGCTTAATGAAGCAGCATTCCAGAAAGAATATAATTCAATACCATACTGATGTCTTGTTCAGTACATAAATACAGGAAAGGGAAACTCCAGGGAAGTAGCGTCGTGCGATTTTTTGGATCTTGGGTTGTTAGCCCTTGTTTCTTTGTGTATATTTTTCATTGTTATTTATTAATACTGTTGCTCCTTTTGTTACTTATTTTGTTGTGCTGTTGTATTGAAACTCCCTTATCTCAACCCATGGGGTTTTTCTACTCTTTCTGCCTTTTCTCCTTCCTGTAAGGGAGGAGGATGAACAATGTGGCCATGTGACTGGCTCTAAACTAGTACACTAGTTTAAGAACGAAATCTGAACCAAACTCCAATTCATTTTTTCAAGGTCAAGGGCCTGTAACACCACAGTTTATCATAGGTCCCAGGCCTTCACCTTAATCCAGGATAGAGTTGCTTCCCAGATCCAAAACCAAGACAAAGCAACTTCTTCTCCCTGCCAGCAAAATTGTCAACCATTTGCCACTTTTCTATCTTCACTTGACCTGGAACTTTAATCTTGTTCTTGACTGTGGCTACTTCCCTTATTTCAAGGGCTGTAGGCAAGTCTAAACAATCAACTTCTGACAAAATGACAAAATCCCTCCCCAGCCCCATCTCCTCTGCCATCTCCAGGAGTAATTTAACACTTATTTCTCTTCCAACAGTTTTTAAACCTGGCAGTATAACTCCTACACAAACTCACTTAGTCCATAACCCCATCTGCTCAGTCCTAGTATTGGTGTTAGACAATGATTTTAGCCAGAAGTCTGATCAGCTATATTACTGTCCAGCTAACATCTGAACTGGCATTGCATGGGTACAGATCTGAGAAGTCCAGAATTGTCTTGGGTTAGAGGAAGTTAAAGATTACGCTGTAGACCATATCAGAGGATATGGTATTTGACTTTGTAAGAATATTTCTTGGCAGACTGGGGAAATATCTTGTGAGGGCAAGTAGATTTCTCAGAGAGAGTGCTGTAGACAACGTCAGAACCTATGTTCATTACTTCTCTCTGAGCCCTTCAAAACTTCTTCCAAGACAAGAACCATCTCTTAATCTTACCTCTCCAGACAGAGATGATACCAACTTTAATTCAACAAAGCTTAAGAGATAAAAGTGGAATACCTCATAGTTCTCCCCCTAACAAATACATCTCAGTTTTCTGTAGTGGAAGGAACAACAGGAACTGCAATTTAAAACAAGTGCAAGAAAAAGAAGCCTAAGTTCAGAAGCTCTTCAAAAACCAAAGGAAGACAAATATAGCCTTTTATTCCTAGTCTAGCCAGAAGCTGGCTTTTTCTAAGTGAATATTTTTTTGTGTTTGCATCATCACTTCTTCTGTAATATGCTTTTGATTGACAGATGATTGCAGGAATATCCAAGAATATGACTGCTAATACACAGTTTTGTAATAGCAGGCTGCAATCAGAGCCTGAACTCAGCTTGAGTCATTGTTGTTTATGAACATAAGCCAGAAGCACTGGAATCCTTATTTAAGAAGAGCTGAAGATTTTGTGGCATCCTTCTGGCAACAATAGTGCATCAGAGGTATATCTTCAAGACCATGTTGGCAAACATGTTGTAACATTTGTGGTAGCCACTTGACAATGGAAAACCTTAGGATGAATTTTCAGCTCATAAATAAAACAAGAAGGGATCATGCTTACATGATCATGGCTGTTGAACCTGGCCATCTGTATAGTGTTCCCACTTGCAATGACATTCCTTAAGACGAGCAGTCCATCATTATAGAGCAAACACATAATTATGGTTACAGACTTGTTTTGACAATATTTCCAACATTACTGCAACCTGCTCCAGAATTTCTTTGTATCATCTGATCCCAGGAATTTCACAAGTGCCATGTTTTCTCAACACGTTCAATGGCTACTTTATCTCAAAAATAAGGGTGGTCCAGTGTTATTTACCAACATTACTAAAAATTGATTGAAAACTGATTTTGTTGTATGCTAGCAACAATGTTAGTGTCTGACTTCTAGTGGCCAAAAGATTTCCAGTCACAGTCATTCTGTGAATATAGACAAATCTATGAAAGACATTAATACACAAACGTTGTCACTCAGAAATATTCAGGGTATTCAATTCACTAGTTGCCCTAGAAAAAGACCATGCATAATTAAGTTCAATATATATGGAAAGATACCCTTTTGAAGTGCAATGTTTTATTGAAGTATTATGTAGGTATAGACATAAGACCTTTAATTTTGTTTGAGGGAAAAACTCTCATTCCCCATAAAATGCAGTACATAGTTCAGTTTTGGAATGAAAAAAATGCATTTTGAAAACTTGTGAAGGCCTTTAAATTTGTATGACATCCTATGAATTCTTTATAACAACTTACACTATTTAAGACACACTGCAGTACAGAAAGAGCCCCAAATACATTTTTAGAGATGCTTACATATTTGCAAAGTACTTTTTTCCTGAGTACAAGTGACATGTGTAGAGTATTTGACAATGCGTTACAGTTTAAAGATCTTCCTGGTACTTACTAAGGATGATTCGTTCCTAATTTTATTACCCACAAAGACATTCCAGACTCATGCAGACATTCCAAACTCTATCCCTTAGATTAATAATATTAATCTTCCATGTATTAGGATATATATTTGTTAAACTATTTTTTCGTTGCTAATCTCTTGCTCTTTGTATTATGTCCATGCATATCTATGTAAAAGAAAGCTGTGCCTGGAAGATATACATACTTTATATAAATATGTATATGGAGCTGTACTCCCTTTCTTTTTTCTGAATATGTGTGTATTGATCAATCTTTTTCTTTTTTTTTAAAGTTAACTTTTAATATCAAAAACTGCAGTGCCAGGGCATTAAATATTTAGACAACCTAGAAGGCCAAAGCTTGGAGGTAATACACATGAATACAGGCTAGGTTAATTTAAAAGTCAGTGTGATAGCTATTAGTAAGTATGGTCTTTTTCATAATAATCAGAAGTGTATCTTTTTTGTTTTCAGTTGTTCCTGTTGTAATCTTACAGCTTCCATTCATGAACTTCTGGATTACAGAATCACAGAATTGCCTAGACTGGAAAAGACCTTTAAGATCAAGTCCAATCATTAACTAAACACTGACAAGTCCTTGATTAAATCATTTCCCATTATGTCTACGTGACCCTTAAATACCTTCAGAGATGGGGATCCACCACTGCCATGATCAAGTTGTTCCAATGTCTGATAATTCTTTCAGTAGCGAAATTCTTCTTAATATCCAATCTAAACTTCCCTTGGCACAACCTGAGGCCATTTCCTCTTGTCCTATCACTTGCTACTTGTCTAAACAGACCAACCCCCACCTCTGTACAACCTCTTTTCAGGTAGCTGTAGAGAGTGATAAGGTCTCCCCTCATCCTTTTCTCCAGGCTATACAACTCCAGTTCCCTCAGCAACTCCTCATAAGACTTGTGCTCTAGACTCCTCACCAGCTTTGCTGCCCTTCTTTGGCCATGCTCTAGTGCCTCAGTATCTTTCTTGTAGTGAGGGGCCCAAAACTGAACACAGCACTCAAGATGCGGCTTCACAAGTACAGGGGTAAAATCACTTCCCTGATCCTACCGGACACATTAACCTGATACAGGCCAGGATGCCATTGGCCCTCTTGGCCACCTGGGCACAATGCTAGCTTATATTCAGCTGCTTATCAATCAAGACCCCCAGGTTCCTCTCCCAAAGTCAAACTGACAAGCCTGTAGTTTCCTGGATCCTCCTTCCGGCCCTTCTTGTAGATGGTTGTCACTTTGGCTAACTTCCAATTGTAACACTTTAAGTCATTTCCTTATTGTACAGTGGGCCTCCAAACTTATTTCCTGACATAAAATTCTTGGTGTATTCTTATTATTTTTTAATTAAGGAGCCTTAGCAATCATCAAAGTTTTGGATGACAGTCCAGGGAGTGTGAAATTCCAAATTTAAGCACCTCCCGGGTGGAACCAGGAACCAATGCCAATTGTAATGGCATTTTTCATAATAGGGGATAATTTTTTTCCAGCTGGGACTAAAGCTGCCAGGTCTGTTTAAATCTGATTGTAGCTCACAGCTAGTGATGTGGTTATATCAGCTTGCCAAGCCATCACTTGATCTTCTATACTTTTCCAGGGCAAATTCCAGCTTTTATTGTTCACGAGCTACTCTCCTTTAATTAAAGATGGCCTTGCAGGCAGCCTTTATGAAAGAGAGGGTTACCCATTTGACTGACTGAAGTTTCTGCTGGTAAAATATACTTACTTCTTGGTTTCTTTCCTGAGGAGTCTCACACTACTATTAAACTGATATAAGTAGTCCTGCTAGGAATGTTGTTGTTGAGGAAACACCACAATTTCAAAACCAGGAGTTTCTGGTCTTTCAACTAGTCTCTCCATCAGAAGCAGTGATCTGGGATATGTCAAGGTCCTGGAATGGATCTTCACTTACACACAAGTAGAAATTCACTTATTAACTTATTTCATACTCCCTTGCAAAATCCATTATTTTAAAAATAACTCAATAGAATACAACTATCATAAACTGATAAGTAAACCTGTGACTAGTACATTAAAATACGTCATTCAGATCATGCCATCCGGGAATATATGGGTCCTTCCAACAAAAAAACCCCACAAAACAAAACAAAACACCACGTATTTTAAGGGCTTTTAATTTTAAAATAATCAAATTTTAAACTCAAGACATTTTAAGACATTACAAATACTTTTAAAGTAGAAACAATATTGTTTTCATTCAGCATCTCCTGAGCTAGACATATTCCTTCCAGATCTTTTCTGAAGTCATTTGGTAGTTTATTGTTTGACACACAAGAGTACAGTCATACAAAAGTTTCAGTAATTATATGGCTTCAGTCATGTCACCTTAGCTTATTGTTTCAGTTACCAAAGCTGTAAATTATATAGTTATTACTTTGTCCTAATCTTAGGACAGCTTTGGGAAAATTCAAGTACTGTCTCTTGAGTTTTAAGAACATACAGTCTTATTATCATTTAACCTAAGTGCTGATTCTTTACCATTGTTGCTATTATAAAATTGGCCCTTTATCAGCTGCTTTGATGACACGCTTGCTTCTGCATGGTCAAGCACAGCTTTCCATGCTCATTGAAATGTTGTAAGAGGTTATATACTAAATACAGACATAACTCTTCTCTAAAGCAAGACGATATAAGGAACTTCCTATTTTTCACGTTCTCTTGGCCATTTGCTCCATCTTCTTTCAACAGTTTGCTACTCCTGCACACCTATGCAAAAGTTTTTAGATGTACATGGTAAACTGGATCAGTTTACATTCCTGCTTTTTTAAACCTGAGCTGTTTCCCTGAACCACCTTACAGTGCAGTCCCCTAAGTCATTGAATTAGCAGACTCAAATGGGCAGTAAACCAAGGAGATGGGAGGAGGGTATGAGAAAGGATCAGTGAAGCAACCTCTTAAACTGGATTACCTTCAAAAGAAAATGCTAGCAGAGCTAAATCACAAGATTTAAAACTTTCCTTGTCAACCTGCAAGTAAAATGTTGTAATAGGATAACTGTACTTTGGTTGTTTAGAATGTAATAACCGTATGCTTTGCACTCACCTTTAAATGCATGTTTTAGCAATAGACCCTCATAAAATGTCTTGAAAACATCCATATTTCAAAAGTATCTTTAAAAATCAAGAAAACGTTAGATGACATCAGATAACAGTCGGGGGGGGGGGGGGGGGGCGGAATTTGTGGAGAACTGATTTCTGAGGTAGTATATAAGTAATTTGCAGAGCTCACCTGTGAGGTAGGGCTTCAGATCAAACTCAGAAAGGAATCTTGCAAGACAACATGAATAAAAGGCAAGATTGGCCTCAAATAGATGTCCTATACAGTAGAGGAAAAAAAACACCAAGACAGGAGTCTCACAAAGTTTGGATTGCAGATGATGGCTAACAGCCTAACAATTTTTTGAGTGAATGAAGAACTGTTGCTTTGGAGCTTATGAAGAGGTGTTGCTCAAGTTTGGCTTTTCAGGTTTTTGTTTCAGAATATAAGAAAAATGTTTACACTTTGAAGATCATAAAATATATTCCTTTTCCTTCTTATTTCCATATAACAGCAATCTAGTCATTTGAAAACACCTACCAGACTTTCCAACACTTTTCTTCAAGGCTGTCATCTTTCTTTTGTAGGATCCAAAATCCTCAAACTGGATGAAGCTACTGAAGGGTTTTTTGAATGCTCCTTTGTTAAGCTGACAGGACTAGTGTGGGATGGACTTATCATAGAATCATAGTCACAGAATCACAGAATCATAGAAAAGTTTTGGTTGGAAAAGACTTTTAAGATCATTGAGTCCAACCGTTAACCTAACATTGCCAGTTCCAGCACTAAACCATGTCTCTAAGTACCTCATCTACATGTCTTTTAAAAAATACCTCCAGGGATGGTGACTCCACCACCTCTCTGGGCAGCCTGTTTCACCACTTAACAACCCTTTCAGTGAATAAATTTTTCCTAATATCCAACTTAAATGTCCCCTGGTCATTTCTTCTTGTTCATCAAATTGATATGAAGTGAAAAATTGAGGACAAGTCCCCGAATCCAAAGGCATATAAATGAGAGTCTCCTCAGTGCTGAAACCCACCTGACTGCTCTGCTCCTGCTCATTATGTCTTCCCTTTCATGTTATCTTTTATTCACTATCCCAGATGGTCATCCAAGATGAGAAGAATTGAATGTGAAAGTCTGGGAATTTGTTCAATCGTTGAAGGAAAAATGCAGAATAGGACACATCCCATTGAAATTTACAATGAAGACAGTGAGAAAATGTACACTATGAATGCCACCTATTAGTCAGGAGAAAGTGTATGAATATTTTAAGGGATAGATAGGAAGGAACATAAATGAGAAAAGAAGGCAGTGAGGCAGTTGTAAAGTGGCATAGATAACGCTCAACAAACATGTCTGGCTGAAGCAAATGGCAGAGTAGAAATTCCTGAAGCATTTCTATAATATGTGGTATTCTTCTGACTAGGACATTATCAGAAGCATGACATAACACAGTCCTGTGTAGTCCTGGGGAGGAACAGGGTCTTGCTCAGCCTTGGTACCATTACACGCTGTCTCACAGCATTTCATTACAAGAGTGGAAATTCATTAAAACACATGGTGGTCCAAGAGGTGCACAGAAGGCAGTCACAGAAGGGGTTACTTTTATTAGGAGTAAAATTTTCTGTGTAATATAATATTTCCCAGCCTTAATACCAAAAGGGCAAGAAGAATCTGAATGGAAAATGTAACTGCATTCAGAGTGCCACATTTGCGTGCACATGAAAACACACTTACTCGTTACATGCACAGAATATAGGGAAAAGAGGTTAACACATGGGAAATATACTGTATAAAAAGCTTATTAGCAAGTGCTACTCAACATCTGTGGAAAATTTGACGAATTCTGTAACAATGGTACTATTTTATTAAAAGGTTTATTTTATTTTATTTAAATTTGCAAGCAGCATCTTGGGATTATTTACAGCATGAAAGAGCCATGGCATTGGAGAGTACAAATATTTTAAAGAAGGGGCTATAACAGAAGATAAAGGATATAGAGGGTTGCATCCTGGTTTTACTCACTTTAGTATGCACATTCTTACTGGCTTCAACAGGAGTTTGAACTACACAGGCATCTATTCCTCACATTGAATTATTGAATTCTTTTTCTTCTATGGTTCATTTTACTTCCATGTTGACAAAATTTGCTCAGGAGTGTCAGGCTATGGGACTACAACCATGGCAAGCTCCATACTATTCTCTACTATTCCCTACAGTGTTTCCTTTGCAGCATCATTTAACACATCCATAGATTTCTGATTGCCCATCACAACCCATTTTTACCATTTCTGCATCAATTTCCTATGTTCAGCAGAGGCGTCATTTCATCAGCAAGTCTCTGAACCATGGAAGTAACTTGTTCAGCTTTGTTAATTAATAAGGTTTTTATTGCATTCAAATCATTTGGATGAAAAAGTGATGGTGGAATTTGTGATAATCCATGCTTATAAGGAAGTAGAAGAGAATGTTAATAACTTTTTTCAGTACATACTTGTATAGTTTTATCTTTTTATTTTGTGAGTAATGCGTATATTGACAATTAAAAATCCTGCATCATCAGATTATGTGGCATTCATCTGCTTTCTAATAAAACCCACAACCTCAAAGGCAAATAATTATGATGAGCAGTAAACCACATAGTTTTAATGCAACTCTGGCATTGCTGGAAAGCAAATTCATCAGCAAACTGATTTACTATTTTATAAAGTCTCAGAAGATTCAGAGGTATATGTAGGCTTCATTATTCATAGAACTTTTTCTTTGACAGATTTGAATATCAATGTTTTCTGCAGGTCCAGGGTTGCTTTTGAGTTCATGTTTGCAAAGCTGTAGTCTGGCCTTTGTTAATAGATTTATGATATTTTTTTTGTCCAGTGTAACTACGAAACCCTGAAACTGTTTGCTGAAAGAGGCGGTAGATGCCCCATTCCTGGAAACATTCAAGGTCAGGTTTGAAGGGGTTCTGAGAAACCTGATCTAGCTAAAGCTCTCCCTGCTCACTGCAGGGGGGTTGGACTAGATGACCTTTGAAGGTCCCTTCCAACTCAAACCATTCTATGATTATATATTCAATATGCACATTTATATATGAATAACTGTACTATTTTAGGAGATAGGTTTTCTTTAGATTTTATCCCTCATTCACCCATGTACCCCATATTGGTCTACTTTCTACCAAAATCACGTTTAACATTCCATTGAGACATCGCTATGTGTTGAAATCTTTGTTACACAGGAGCATTTCAGTCCAGTGCTTAGTTAAAGCCCCGCAGAAATACTGCCTGGGTATAGGACATATTTCAAGTTCCTTATCTATAGTGCTCTGCTAGAGAAAGTGATCCTCTCTCTTCATGGGTATGTCTCTGGTTTGTTTCCTTCCTGAAGAAAGGATAAAGGTCCTGCTGGTGGCAAGGACAGTGAAGAGGCTGAGTTACAGGAAAATACAATAGTTCCTTTTACACCAATACAGAGAAGTGGTGTTTTTGAATTAGCAGAGTGCAGAAGCCTGAAGGCACTTCTTTCAGGGTTCATTGCAGTAGCTGGAAGAAAACTAAAATTCCTGTCTTCTCCCATGAAAGTCAATAGATTCCTTACTTGTAAAGCTTACTTGTAAAGCTTACTTGTAAACTCCAATCCAATCTGACTACTTACCCTAAGACAATGAAATAGAGACTCTTCATTAAGAGAAGATTAGAAACATGAATAGACCTACTGGCTGCCTTTACAAATAAAGCAAGTAATTTTTGTGTGCTAAGAGAAATAACACTGTGACCATAATAAATTGTGGCATAAACTCCAGGTAGAAACGTCATACTTCTCCCTCTTCATGATGTGATCTTTGTAACTCAACTTAAGGGGACAGGTAATCACTTTTCAACCACTGAGATCATTGTTTCACAGACATCATGTTCACAAAATAATTATTTATTTTTTTAAAAAACTCCAATCTAGCAAAGAACTTGAGCTTATGATTTTGAAGTGTCTTGTTTATTTTGAAGACAATGGATGAAATAATGATCCCATTATTATTATTATTATACCATCTCATGTTAAATGTGTTGGACCAAGCCTTCAGTTGGTAAGTTGTCAAGAATATTTTAAGCAACTGATACCAAAAAGCTTCTTTGCCATCCTATGTAATCTTCCTGAATTGACGATGTTTTTATCTTTCTTCCAGGATTCAGCTTTCAAGCTACAAGGCATATAAAACACATAAATGCACAATTAATCAGCAAATACCATGTTAATTTCCCCTTCCCCTACCAATCGAACTTTTATTGATATACTTACTGGTAGCATTTCTTTGCTGTATGTATTTGCCATCACTTTGCTTTCCTGACTCCAAAGGCAGAGGGGTAGAAGGTTTTTCATCATTTTTTTCTCAGAGCTGAGCACAGGAAATGGAGGATCTGTGCATTTTATCAACTTGGCATCTCTGTCACTATGGTACTGGGGGAGGAAGAAATGCCATGATATCTAAAACCAAAAGTCTAGACAATTAGATGAGACAAGAAAGGATAACTAAGAAATCATCCTAAAATGAAAGTTTGCTTTTCATTATGATGATGCTGGGGAGAGGGGGAGAAATGAAGTTTGGTGTAAGACTCCAGGCTGCAAACTATTACAGCTGTGCATCTGGAGTCTGATTCAGCTCCCACTGAAATCAGTGGAAGGAGTCTTGACATTGGCCTTATTGGACATAAATTCATTATGTTCCTCAGTGATAATGTCTACCCTACTAATGAATTAATTAAAGCTAGAAAAGGTATGAGACTAATTTATCTGTAGTGATTTTATTGTTTCTGAATCAGAAGATACAATCAAAGTATATATGATGGTATCTTGTTCACACCATTTGACTTATGACATCATCATCCTCTAAGGTATTGCTATGTTTTAGGAGCCCATATCCTATCTTCAAAATTATATTTAGACAAATAAGAATGTAACTATGAAAAATTAAGTAAAGATACCTCCATTATTTGCTGTCAATCTCATTTTACCATGCTTTGTTTTGGTTTTTTAGTCTAAACCAAAATTAATTGTCTAGCCTCCCATAGCAGCAAATGATGCAAGATAAGAAAATCCAGGGGTATAAATCAGGCATTTAATATGAGAAAGCAAAATCTTCTGGAAATAGCTATCTTTCTCTGCTAATGACAGAGAAGGATTTGATGTCTACTTCAACTAGACAGTTAGCTTATAGACAACTAAAATTAGAGGACAAGAAACTAAACCTTAGTTTATATGAGACTACATAATTCAGAGTTGAGTTTACCTATTTCCTGTTTTTCAATTGATTTATATTACCCACGTAATGCCCCTTCAGCTGTGTTTGACTAGAGCAATATATTTGCCTAAAGAGGAAAGCAGAAACATTCCAAAATATATCCTGAATAGTGCCTTGCACAAAGTCTTTATTTCCTACTGTAAAATCCTGCAATTCTATATGAATTCTTACTTTGATTACCTCTATTTCAATATGTTTATTCTTCTAAGACATTTATATAGTATTGGAAGTCAATTACAAATTTTACAAAATTTTCTTATAGAACCTTTTGTAGATTCTTAAGGGGTGAAAAGAAGTAAGCTGAGTCTACTTCTACTTTTTCTTTAGGCCACACTTCAACACTGAGATAAAAGCAGGTATGGCTAATGCACATATAATAGCTTTTGGTTTCTTATAAACACATTTGTCAGATTCCTCTACACATCCCTGAAAAAAAATGAAAAAAATCCCTTCATATTAAAATTCATTTTTCGGATTAATGGAGGTACATTTTTAATAACTAGTCAGTTTATGCAAAGTAGATATCTTGACACAGTCATCTGTCTTTTATGTTGGATTACTTCTGTTGTTGTCTTCTCCTTGGACACTCCAAATATTAATGTCTACTTTCCATAAATAATTTCCTTCCTCTTCATATACTCTTCAATAATTTCTTTCATTGTATATTTTAGGCCAAGACTTTATAATGACACTCAGTTTTTCCACCCGGAATATTGTCATCCAACATTGCATTTCCAAGAATCTTTCTTCGGTTATTTTCTACAGATAAACTTAGGAACTTTCCATTATTTGGTCTTATGACTCTCAGCGTCATCCATCAGAGACTCTTTAGAAAGTTTTGAATATTGCACATATACATAAGTAATTAATTTACTAAATATTAAGGTTCCAAAGTCAAATGGTAGATTTTGGTCAGAAAATGTCTTATTATGGAGAATTTTGCTACTGTTTCATTTGCCCTGAAAAGTAATGAAAATTTGAAGAGCTTCTCTGCAAACAATGTCATTTCAGATAAGGGTAATCTGTCTGCACACTACTCCAACACTGCACACTCGTTGATCCTTGAAGTCAACCTAATACAATGAACTGAGTAGCAGAGTGAAAACACAAGCAAGGGGAGTATTATTACATCTGGTAAAAAAAAAAATCTTTCGAGACTGGTGGAGAGAGAAATAATAGAAGAAACCATCCTCCTCCAGCAAAGTTTGTTGCTTCAAAGAACTTCTTTTTAAGACTGAAATGCCTTTTCATATTCCACTTTATGTAGGCTTAAGCCCAAAGAGATTCAAATGCATATTTTATACTTAGTAGCCAGGTTCCTGTGAGCCCTCTTTCCTACAGGATGTATTCACTTACAGCCTCCTCTCTCCCCTTTTGACCAAACTCATTCAGAGATGGAGTGAACTGTCTGTGGGAAGTTTCCCCCCACCAAAGGGGCACCATCTGCTCTCCTCCCCAGAATGCCTAGGGGCTCTCAGGGTGCTGAGGCTCCCATGGTCGGGTTGGTTTGGCCCTTGCTTGTGTAGGCTGCACCCTCACTGCTAGCCCTAGCCTTAACTCTTTGGCTCTGCAGAGAAACTTCAACGTAAAGAGGTCAAGACTTAGTTAATCTGAACTTCAAACCAAGTATTTAAATCTTGAGGGGATGCAGGCACGGGAAGGCAAGGAGTTGAAATGACTGATGTCATATAAATATATGAAATGCCATAAAAATATTTACAAGACACAGCTAATCTCAATATAAAATTTTTTGGCAATTGTAAAACTAACTCATCAATATAATGGAGTATATTTTTCGTTACTTTATTTCAACTTTCTTCTTTACAGTTAATATTTACCAAGTCCCTGGGGCCTAAAATTACCTCACCCTTTTGCTTCAGGTCTACAGCTGCAGTTTCTTGCCTCACCATAGAAACGCATGGAATGCAGCATTGTGTTTCTTTTTCTGTTAGGAAAATAAGGAAAACTGAAGTAGGAGCTACCAAGAGACAGATAGATGACTTTATAAATGACTAATTAATAACCTAAAGCTACATTACTGAGTGAATTGTAGGTGACTTTTGGGTATTTTGACACTCCAAGAGGCAGTAAGTCAGCTATAGTACACAGTGTATCTTACTGTGTCCTCAGAATATATGTTCATCTGGATTTATCAGCTCAACGACAGCTAAAATTAATTTTTCATAGCTAGTCTGGAGAAGAGATGTTTGACTTTTGAAAGCATCCTGTGATTATAGGGTTTTCTTTATTTGAAAGTTCAATAAAAACCTACTAGTTGAATTTCAACTAGTCAGTTTGATGCCATGCCTGAGATACTAAGGCACTGAAAATCTTGAGTTCTTTTATAAAATCTTGGCCCCTTTTTATTTAAAAAATTCTTAAGCAGAGCAAAAGCTGCATGTCTCTGAGCCAATAACTGTCTCTTTTGAGACACGCCAAGAAATGAGGTAGAAAAAGATGAAAAATCTTGTAGTCCCAGAGTTGATAGAACTTGGCTTAGAAATGGCTTCTGTGATCCTTCCCGTTACATTGCTGTATGACTGGAAAGAACTATTAATACTAATATCTTTCAGTAGTGCACAATGACAACTCTTCGTTGCTTCAGTTACTATATGTGAAAATCACAATAACCACAATGTTGTATTGTGGATTTCAAGGATTATTTTTATACTTTGCATTTGAATCAGAAATGTTACTAACTGCTATTTGTCTTTTGGCAACATTGCTATAACTTAAACCTGACAAAGTTATTACTCAGTCATGAAGACAGGACTTGGACACACAGTGAGTGCTGATATCAGAGCATAGTACCATGGAAAATTAGTTTCCTAGGAACATAAAACACTGTTCATTATTTACCTAGTCTCAGAGTTTAATATGGGCCAATGACATATATTACCATATTAGATGATTTGTAACTGCTATGATAGATTATTCTTATGAGGGTTGCTTGGAGAAAAAAATTAAGAAAATAATATTATCTGTGACATTATTTTCCCCTAGTTAGAACTGGGCCTACAATTCTCTACTGAGCATACAATCTACAGCCCACAAAGCTAGAAAAGGTCAGTGGCAGATTGAGAAGCACTGAAAGTAAGATCTGCATTTAGAGCTCTATAACTTCTATCATAGCAGGGTCAACCTCCTCAATGTGCAATGCAACAGAATAAAGTCATGCAGCTAAAGCTCTCCTGCTGTTCTCCTTACCTGTTGGATGGATATTGCTGTCAATGAACAAAGAACATCTGCTTTTCTTGTAATTCTGCTTTTGAACCATTGTAAATTTCCAAACCAGTATATAAAGATAAAGTAAAAATGAAATCAGGCTGGGATGGAGGTTGCAGGAGTCCAAGAGCTGATTCACATTCTTGTCTCAAAAACAGCGACAGACAGCTGCAGGCAGCAAGAGACTCTAAATTTAATCTACTACCTCATACCTGCTAGATTCTTTCTTCTTTTATTTTTTTTTTTTTCCTAGGCAGAGCCTGTCTTTGGCTTTGCCTTCGGTTTTTCTTAGTAAAACATGACTCCAACAATGCAGATTTCTCTTTATCATAGTAATGGTAACTGTAGAGTAGTGGGGAAATGCATAATATGATTTGTTATGAAAACTCTGCACCTTAGAAACATTCAAGGTCAGGTTGGACAGTGCTCTGAGCAACCTGAACTAGTTAAAGATCTTCCTGCTCATTAGCAGGGGGGATTGACCTTTAAAGATCCATTCCAACTCAAATTAGTCTCTTATTCTACAAGTATTAGAAGAGCTTTTTCTATATAGTATGTAAATATGGATCACTAAGTCATAAATGTCAGTGATACCATATTGGTCATCTTCCTTTTTATCTACCATGAAAACTAATATGAGACAGTGGTTTCACAAGACAGTTGACTAGATCTCAACAGTTCACTGACAGAGCATCCAAAAGAGTTGCTTCAGCACATCAACCTGCTTAACATATTCTATCTTTATTCACGTGGCCGGGGCAGGTAGGAGAGGATGGGAAAAGCAAGGCTAATGTACTTACGGTATCAAACCAGGACTTCACACAGAAGTAGAGTAGCTTTAGGTTTGCAAAACAAATCAGAGTATGGGCAGGATAAGTGTGGGTGGGTGTGTCTTTTCAAATTAATAATTTATTGGTAAGAAATGTCTCATTATGTCTCATGAATTAAAGACAATATTAAAAACATAAAATCAACAAGGTGGAAGAGAATTTAATGTCCTTACTGTTCAAAGCATGGAATATTTACATATACACACCAACAAATAAAGAGGTGAAACAAGCACTAGTATCAACTTCTATGTCAACTGACTCAGATCACTTTTTACTTTGTAACAAACATCTCATGTTTAATTTAATTACCTATGATACCTACAGTACTGACAGCTACACTGTAACACAAGTCACTCCATAACTTGCTTGCCAGAACTGTTAAAGCATTTATTTTGTGATGTACCATACTTTAGCCTGGGGGAGAGGGTAAAGAAATCACACTGTGTGAAGTAATGCATCTTATTTTCACATGGTCCTGGATCAGAACATTCTTATTTTGGACATAAAGCATATGATCTTATTTCCACTGGAGCTGAAAGCAAAACCAAGATAAAACCATTCCAACTTCAATTCAAGTAGAACCTAATTCATATATGGTGAACATGCCTATAAATAGATATTAGATTAGATATAAACTGAAGCTTTGCCATATATTGTTATTCACAAACTAATCTTGATCTTCAAAGTTCCATACAACCATTCATCTCCATCACACCTTTCTGTGTTGCTTTTGTCTAATTACTTTAGCTTAAACACAAGGCAGATAACTGAAAAAAATATGCAGATAATACACAGGAAACTGAATAGACAAACACTGGAATAATATAGAGCTGGGTAAAGCCACCATGTTGCTTGAGGCTTGCACTGCACTGTGGATTCTTCTCATCACCAGACAAAATAAAAGCATCACCTGTTTCTTATCTCCTGTCTTTCTGTTTGGAAAGCTCAACACTAACTACTCTTAGTCAAGATCCTAGATTACATCCTCATTCTCAAAGTGGGTTCTTACATGTTTTGGTTTTGCTGAGTAATTGATGGATAGATAACTCCTTCCTTGTGTAAAACTCTTCCTTTTTACTGCCATGCTTAGCTCATGAAAACACACTGCTGGAATATGTCTGTGATGCAAAAAAGACTAACCCTGCTTTCCTCTATGGGTCCACTTTACATTGGACCCTTGTCTTTGTCCCTTGTGCCTCAGAATTATGATAGAGGCTTTGATTACATGACTATTTAGCACAGGGCAATAGCCAATATTTATCTTACAGATATGAGTTAATTAGGCTAGAAGAACAGGCACGTTTCCTACACTGATTTCAGTAAGTTATCAGATTTCACAGGTAAATTGACATCCAGGAATTTCCCTATCAGAAAGTCCTATCTTAATTCATTTTCGCAAGGGACCCAAGATAAGGGTGGTATAGGAAGAAAGATGCAAGATCAAGGAAGGGGCCTAAGATTGAAGAAGAAATCTTATCTCTGAAATTCTTGACCTCTTCAGTCTTGGACTCCGTTCTGAATATTTCATTTTTGTAGCATTTAAGGATCAACTTCCTTCTTTGTGCTTTCTTTTCAATAAAACAAAATTAAATAACAAAAAAAAAAAAGGAAGGGGAAGGGGAAGAAGAAAGACAGAAGTTAAGCAGTGAAGAGGAAGTGGAAAGGTACTAACTTTCTCCAGGTCCACCTCTAGCAGAGCTATGAGTTTCCTATTTAACTTGCAGTCCCTTTTTTCCTTTTTCCTCAAGAGATATTCAGTAATATGTAAATAAATGCATAATCAGGATGCAGGACAAAAAGGAAGTCCTACTGTACAGGATGCCCAATCTGTAATTGATTTAAATTACTGCAATACTGAATTATTCTAATGCAACACTAAGCAAGCCATCTTTTAAGAACGGAAATTTCATACCTTTGCTCAGCTACTGTTCAGAAAAAAAAAATTACATCAAACACATAACAAGGTGAAAAACTACATTTTTATACAACCACTGAGGTGAACTATAAGTCTATAGAAAACACAGGATCATGCTGGTTGGTCCTTTCCCTGGGACTGGCTGGTAGGTCTTTTATAGGTGTAGCTTCATCTCTGTCCACACTCCTTTGTACAATTTCAGACAAATTGCTTCCAAAATCTGACACAATAAGGAAACATCAAGTCCAGGATTATTCTTAAATCAGACCACTACTGTTATGTCTGCAACTACCAAATGGGAGATTCTTCCTGCTTCTTATCTGGCACCTGTTCTCTTGAGACCAGGAAACAATACCAAGTAACATCCAGTAAGCAGGATCAGGGCACATTGATGTCAGTTCCCCTTACAGATTTTTTTCTAGAGGTCTGCATAAATCTACCACATTTCTACTATTAGGATTGTGGGCAATATATTCATAACCTAGCATACTCCCCAGCTTTGGGAAGACAGGAGTTAGAATCTGAAATGCTTTGATTCAGGACAAGGAAACCTTTTAAAATGAGTACAATCAACAGCTGGCTGCCAAAAGTCAAGGATGAGACTTTAGAAAGTCTCAGATTTGATATGGAAGTAGAAAATACATATCCTTTTTGGCCTTACTGAGGTTTCTAGGAGCATCTCAAAAACATGAAAAGAGCAAATGAAAAATCATTATAGAGATTCTATGTATTTTTATTAGTTACCAAGTTACTTTGTGATCCCATGCCCACTTTATTTTCCCTGCCTGTTGAGCAAAAGGATAAGCCTGTAGGGGTATTTTAACAATCATGGCCTGCAGGCCAAAGGTTTTAGCCTCATGTCTCAAAAATAAAAAGCTAAATGTGCTGAACATGGCTTAGGATAACACAGAAAGAAGGAAGGCTCAGTTAACACAGCAAAGCATCCTTCCTCAAGACGAGTAGAAAAAGGTTAAAATCTTCCATGATACAAGGGAATTCAAGTGTAACCAATTACTTTCTATCAGTGGAGAATATGGTCCTATTAAAGTCAACCAGATAGAACCTGATCTGGAGAAAAATACTATACTTACAGCAGAACGTCCAAGAAAAAGCTATTACAGAGAAAGCTGAAAAATTCCAGTTCATGCAATGAGCAGAAAACACTGGGTAGCAGAAAGTTGATTAAGTACATATCAATTGAAAGACCTTTCTTCTGGCCTTCAGTCACACAGAGAGTCCTGGGAAAATTCCAGAACAAGCGCTCTCCATGTGAATTGCCAAGAAGGGAGAAAATGTTGACAATACTCCTTCCAGTGCCAAAAGTACTTGAAAAAGTAATAAATGGGAGTAAGATAAAGAAGGGGAAAAAAACAAAACAAAACAAATAAAAACAAATAAAAACAAGCAAACAAGCAAAACAAACAAACAAAACCAAACCAAACAGCCCCCAACCAAATAAATTGTACAGCATTTTGAATGAGTAGGTATGTAGAAGAGTTGAAGAATTATACAGCTATGTCAGTCCTTTACAAACCATTTAGAAAGGGACAATAGGGCCACTCAGGAAAGTTCATCTGAGTGAGAAATGAAGTAAGCCACACCATGTCTACACTGGTGGTTAATTCAAATTAAAAAAACACTTGAATTAAATATTAATTTACGCTAGCTTTCCTAAAAGATGTTATGTGGGCAAGACCCAACATAAACACACAAAAAGAGAAGAGCCAAGAAGAGAAGGACAGAATTACTATAGTGTAACACACTATTGAGTCAGTTGATTGCAAGCCAAAAATTTTTATTACAGAAGGCCAATCCTGAAAGAGAAAAATTAGAAGTTTGTAGACATCAGTTCTGGAAGTTATGGGAATCCCATTGCTTTATGAGCACAAACATTGTATGCATTCTTCACCTATCAAAGCAAAGGGGATCTCCACGTATGCTTTTTGCTGTCTGTGAAGTGCAAGTGTCACAGTTTAGGGTAAGAGCAGTCCACCAGACCTGTAACAGACACTCTGTTAACCCCCCATCCCTCCCCAAAAGGGAAGGGAAAGGAAATAAGGGATACAGACTTATTGATTAGAAAATGATACTATAACAGCTTTAATGAAAATGAAAAATGTAATAATAAATATGAAATATATGCATAAATATACAAAACCAGTATCTAACCCAACCCCCGCAATGGTAATTACATCACCACCACCACTGATGCTGTGGAGCAGGCACTGGGGCAGTCCCAGACTGGGCCCAGTGGCAGATGCGAACTGTGTTCTGGAGCTGGATTCTGGTGCTGGATTCAGAAGCACACAGATCAGAATCAAAGGCAGAATGAACAGAGTCCCCCTGGGATGCTGGCCATGGAAGAAACAATGAAGAAGCCAGAAAATCCAAGCTGAGCAGGACTTGACACTCATGACTCCTCACCTCTATACCAAATATGATGTCTATGGGATGGAATCTCTCGTTAGTCAGTTTAGGGTCACCTGAGCTGGAAGCTCCTCCCTGCAGGTGCAGCCTTTCACCTTCTGCACCCCCCAATGTGGTACACAGGACCCAGCAGTGGCCTTGGTCTGCACACCAATCCTTTGTAGTAACTCTAAACACGGGGTGTTAGCACTGCTAGAAGCAGACACTGTCTGTGAGAACAGGCTGCTAACTTCAGACAGTGCAGTTAGAAGAACTGAACCAAAAAGTAAAATCACTGAACAGAATTAGTTCTGTTGCCACTCAAACCAGGACAAGTACTTGACAGCTTACAGAGAGACACAGCAATCAGCACACAGCTGCCACAGAAATGGTGAAAGAATAGCTGCTTCCCATAGGGCAAAGAGTATCTGATTTCTGTATTGTGCACTTCAGCACTGTGGATTTCAGTCAAAAGATGATCTAGCACATATGTCAGTGGATATCTATCTATTCTGTGTCCTCTACAGTGGTAATTGCCGAGGGTCATATGTACTACTAATACTTTCTGCCAGCGTATGCAGCATAAACATTCTTTAAGTGTTTTCACTAAGAAGGCATAACCTTAAACCTTGTTTAATCAGCTAACCTCTGAGATTCTCTCTTGAGTCTTACCATGTGCACTAGTTTTCTTAACGTCCCTGTGCCTGGTAATGCATGAGAAAGTTTCACTCTACTTATTTGTCATTCTAGAAAAAAAAAATTGAATATCAGTCACAAATAAGTCTGTATGCAGTCCAGTATGCAGAGGTAACTAAGAAAACCCAAAATACATTATTATGTTTCAAGTCTCAAAATCGTGAGGAGACAATTTGAAAACTAGTAACAAGCTTGTAATCTCCAGAGAACTAAACAGATCTGTACTGAGGCAAAACAGAGTGGAAAACTTACTGACAACTCATAATTTATCTTGGGGAAAAATGTTTCAAACTAATTCTGTTTATGGTTTAGAGTAAAGATTTTACAACCTTAGTAACATGAAGCTGTGCTTATTCAGGCAGGTATTTGGTGGGGCTAGGTGCCCTTTTCCATCTAAACTATTGACATCATTATGTATTGCTTAGAACAGACATGTTTTGGGGACCTTCCCCCTCATATTTATAAGAAAGAAGAAAATACTCTTAAGCTGTGAAACAAGCAAAGCAACAATTTCATTCTTAATAATTTCCTGACCTTTCCCTCCAACTCCTAACCAGTAAGTTCACACTTAGAATCTTCTAAAGAATTCAATTAAAGCTGTCAGTGTCTATATGAAAGTAAGAGTGATAATCCATTAATAATAATGATTAAAAGTGAATGGATCGACATTTTTCCATTATATGTTACAGACAAGCAATGGATCGAGAGTTGGGAGATTATTCCTATGCCTCTAATTTTTACATAAATGTTTACATGAATGACTATGGAGAAAAAAAGTTGTCCCTATATAGATATTTTATTCTTTCCCTTCTGAAAGCACACTGCTCAAAATATTTCAATCATCTATTCAGACACAGTAGCAACTTCTATTCACCTATCCAGTTTGTCAGATATGAAGTATGTAAAGGTGTCCCTGTCATGGTTTAACATCTGCCAACAACTAAACACCATGCAGCTGTTTGCCCACTGCTTCCCACCCCCATCTACACACTCTCCTCTGGAATGGGAAGGGGAATCAGGAGAAAAAAAGGGTGAATCCCTGTGAGTTGAGTTAAGGACAGTTTAATACAACAACACAAAGAGAGAAGAAAACAACAGTAATAACAATACTACTAATAAAATAATATACAAAGTGAGTGACATAAACCACGAGGATCTACCTGTACCCAGCTCCAGATGCATGCTGACAACACACACGCCCCTCCCCCCAGTCCTCCCCTTATAGAGCTGGAATGATGTATCAAACATCCCATTGGCTGGTTTGGTTGTTTATCCTGGCTATGGCACCTCCCACCTGATTGGGACAGCAGCTGCTTGTGAAAATTAACCCTATCCTAGCTGAAGCCAGGACAGAATAGCTTTAATTTACAAGAGTACTTTGGAAATTCAGGACCAAATTGACTTGAGATAAAGTGTCATTCCCTGAAGATACTGGTGCCTGGTCATAATATGGCTGAATATGATTCACCATGTTTAAACCTTTGTGACAGTCTAGTAATTCTGTTATTTAGCTATCACTCAGCAGACATTGGCTTTCTAATATAGGAATAGAATAGAATAGAATAGAATAGAATAGAATAGAATAGAATTACTGAGGCTGGAGAAGACCTCTGAGATCATCAAGTCCAGCCTATGACCCAACAGCATCACATCGCTTAGACCATGGCACTAAGTGCCACATCCAGCCTTTCTTTAAACACACCCAGGGACGGTGACTCCACCACCTCCCTGGGCAGCCCATTCCAATGCCTGATCACCCTCTCTGTCAGGAAGTGCTTCCTGATATCCAACCTAAACCTCCCCTGGTGCAGCTTCAGGCCATGCCCTCTTGACCTGTCACTGGTTGCCTGGGAGAAGAGCCCGACCCGCACCTGACTACAGCCTCCCTTCAGATAGCTGTAGAGAACAACAAGGTCCCCCCTGAATCTCCTCTTCTCCAGGCTACACAACCCCAGCTCCCTCAATCTCTCCTCATAAGCCTTTCCTTCTTGTCCCTTCCCCAGCCTCGTTGCTCTCCTCTGGACCTGCTCCAGCCCCTCAATGTCCTTCTTGCAGTGAGGGCCAGAACTGTACCCAGTGCTCGAGGGGAGGCCTCACCAGTGCTGAGCACAGGGGGAGAGTCACATCCCTAGTCCTGCTGGCCACACTGTTCCTGGTACAAGCCAGGATGCCATTGTCCCTCCGGGCCACCTGAGCACCCTGCTGGCTCATGTTCAGCTGGCTGTCACCCAGCACTGCCAGGTCTCTCTCCACTGGGCCTCCAGTCTCTCCAGCCACTCCTCCCCAGTCTGCAGCGCTGCCTGGGGTTACTGTGGCCAAAGCGCAGGACCCTGCACTTGGTCCTGTTGAACTTCATACCACTGGCCTCAGCCCATCGACCCAGCCTGCCCAGGTCCCTCTGCAGAATGCTAAAATCCAAGCACCGGTTCATCAATAATGCCCATGGATGAGTTAAAAGTTCCACTGCTTGTTCATGCTGAAGGAAAGCCTCAAAGAATTCAGCATAAATTATAGCTAAAGATTCCCATGGCTCTCTCTCTCCTAGTGCTTAGCAACGAAAATATGATGCTTCACTTAGTTGCAGGGCCACAGTGCCAACATACATAAAATAAGGGCTGGGAGAGTTAAAGAAAGGATGTCAGTCATATTTTGGGGAAAAAATGACAGCAGTGGCTCACCAGAAAGTGTTATGGCTGACAGTCTCCATCATTATCTTATTTCTTAGTATCATAGTCTGTAATTAGTGTGAAGCTGATGTGCTGAGAAATACCTTTTCCACTATTTACAGAAAAGAAGGAAGCACTTATTCAAAACCTAGTCAAGTTTCCAAATGGTTTAAGTCCCATGCTAATTTCCCCACATATTTTATATTAAGAAAGATGAATAGGCTTCTAAAACAATATATTTTCTAGGACAAGAACATATTTCTGTTTCCATATTTATATTTATCAGTCTGAAAAAAAACTATATAGGAGTCACTTGATAAGAAATAATCATGCTTGTCTTGTGAAATCCTTAAGCTGCAGAGGTACAACAATAAACTTCTTTTATGTGGTATACTATTAAAAATCACTTACTTGACTTAGAATTGTAAACATGTATTTTATGTTACAGCTAGCTAGAAGGTTACATCTTAGTTGTGGTCTTTCTTCATTTGCAGGCGTCACTTTTAGAAACTGTTTTTATTTATATGGATATAATGTCATAACTGAAGCAGCAGAAAAAGTTTGCCCAAAACACCTCAAAACCCCCTCCATTACAAGAGATGAGATTTATAGTTCCATGGCAAGCTCACATAAACACAGTTACCACATGAACTGTCTGATACGTAGATAGCATTGCCTAGGACAATTATCAAGGGCCTCCTTACCTTATTTTATCATGTCCCTTACTGTATCATGTCTCACAAGTAATGAGACTGCAGCAGTCCCTGCAGAGTCATTGAGACAAGAATATAATAGGAGTTAAAATTTTTGCCATTTGGCAGAGACTTTACAAGAAATGATATAATGAATTTTGTACTTACATGATACATGATCTAAAAGGAAGTCCAAAAATTAAGAACATACATCTTTTGGGGGTCAGATTTAAATCCCCAGGACTTTCAAGACATGAAGAGTGAACAGCCTGCCTACTGAAATACGAAACTTAGCATTATCATCATGCATATCCATCACTTTTGTTTGTTAACCTATCTAGAATGAGACAAATTAGAGAGAGAGCTGTGGTAAGCATCTGGCATGTACTAGAGTAGCCGAGGCATCTTCAAAAGGACCATATTTTAAAGAGTTAGTTCATAACAATGAAGATGAGCTAGAATGGACTCCTTTAAAATATAATTCGATCATTAAGTGACTAATTTAATAAAACATGTGGAATCTGTTTATCCCTTAAGAAGCACTGATTTTATTATTCCAAGCTTTACACATAGTTCTGAGCCACAAGGACTCAATATATCAAACCAACCATTCAACAGCTGGAAGTTGTCACATGCAAATTTTTACCAGGTGGTGTTTTTCCAGTACATTCAGGTTTAGGTCCACAAGTTTCTCTTCATCTCTCCAGTGACAGTTAATGTTCACTGAAATCACTAGTAACAGAGAGCACACATACCACGGGGAACTTCACTGCTGTTCAGTAGCTCACCAGCCCATTGATGATGTTCATATATGTAACAATGCTGTTTGAATACCTGCATAAGCATTTTATTCAATAGGGTAAGTTAATCAATAGGGTGAATATCACTTTGTATTGTAAAGGTTCATCTTACAAATGAGTTACGCCCCAATTAAACAAATCCCCCACAGTTCAACTGCCTACATGGTCTTCTCAATAAGTGGCCAAAGTCCACATTTTTAAATTGGACAAAATAACTGTATAGGAAAAAGGAACATACATGGGGAAACTTTGTCAGAGAATAGTCTTACCCATTCAGCCCTCAAGGTTTCAGAACTGTCATTCTATTAGAAGAATGTCACGTTGCACATCTCTGCTCAGTCTATGTCTCTCCTCTTGGGGTCAGCCTTTGAGTAGGAACATGAGAAATCATGTCTTGCCACTGGAGCCACTTCTAGAGATTTTTGTATCTGCTCCTCCACAAAAATATCATGAAAAGTCGAAACAACTACACCAGAAATACACATCAAAATTCTTCTCATAGTCTTTTGGAATACATCTCCTGAGAGCATCATCCATGTATACTACCATTATTGGTGAACTATTATAAGCTACTTATTTGAGATTATACAATTTTTGTGTAGTCCTTTATGAATAACAGGTTTTCTTCTTTAGCTTGCTGACTAGGGACTCACAAAATATTGGTATGGGTGATTTAAGTTAACTTCAAACCAAAATTTTGCAACGTTTTGCGACTGATTAAACCAATCACAGAATCACAGAATGTTAGTGGTTGGAAAGGACATCCAAAGATCATCAAGTCCAACGCTGCTGCCAGAGCAGGACAAAACTAGAGCAGATGAAAATATTTAATTTGTACTTGGGGAAAAAAAGAAAAAAGAACCCAGAACTAAATCATATGCCCAAGTTCTGCTCAGCTCCAAATTCTTTTTGAATCCAAACCTCCTTAAATAAAAATACCTGATTGGATTCATCTTTAGCACTAAGGAAATCACTGCTGCTCTGCATACTGAGTGAAAGAGCAGTATTGTGATATCACACTTTTGGAAGACTCATCACCTGTCTGATTAATAAGAAAGTGTACAACACAGATGAGAACACCTGCTGTTTCTGAATTATTTGAGTTGGTGAAAAAGAATGGAAAATTTAAAATTATAAATACTATAAATATGAACATACTTAACTCTACCCACTTTTAAGGCAAGTAATGTCAAATTGAACATTTAAATTTCTACATTCTCCAAATAGAACATTTTATTAATTTATAGATCAATATTGTTAGGTAAAGCCAGCTGCTTGCCTCTGCCTGCTGATCAGACTGATAAGGAATGTCACTGCATCTGGTTTTGACAATAAATTATAATCTAAAATAAAAAGAAATCTTGCAGAATACATTAACAACTGTTCATAAATGGTCACTTGAACAAAAGCATACAGAAATGTGTCCATATGCCCATGAGGAGTAAATCAAATCACTTATATTGTAAGAAAAAGCAACCCCGAAGCAAGGACTAGTGTGCAAATACAGTGGTAAACAGAAACAGAGCTAAGGGAAAGGATAGAGATGCCAAGTATGCCTGAAGGAGGTAGGCTGCTGCTACTTAAGGCATATAGGGAATACACAGGATCAGGTGTCAACTGTAGGGAACCTAAAGAAAGGAGGGGTGTCTGCAGGGTAAGAGGGGAGAGGAGGGAGAGGGAGAGAGGGAGAGGGAGTGTTGCAGGTGCTTAAGTATTATGGCTGTTCTGGGGATGCTACTGGGTGGTGGAAACATTTGGCTGTTAATCCTAAAATAGTACTTCTCTTGTTCACTCGAGTGGGGTAAATATGACATGATTTTTAATGTAACATTTTTATTTCAATAATGCCTGAAGGTAGAACTTGAGCCTGACTGCAGAGAGACACTGAAAAAAAACACACATAAAAAAATGGCCCTTGTCTCAGGAAATATAAAGCCTGTTAAAGCTTCCTGTTCAACTTGGGTAATAATCTGAGGAATGACAAATAGCAATGTGATCGAAATGTTGTTTATTTAAAAGTCTGTATGTCCTTCTTGAATCCAGCCAAACTTCTTACAAAATTCCAGTCCACCACAATTATAACCCCTTTTTCAAAGAATACTTATAGAACCACAACCCTTTCAACAGATACACAACTCATCCAAACACATGAAAACAGAGATGCATACTGGAATGGAATAAATCCCTCAGTAAAACTCCCTGTCTTAACACTGGGACAAGAATTTATTCAAATGCTAGGAGATTGTAACCCTACCTCTACAATTTTCTTAACTAAATTAGATATTAAAGTCTCTAGCTTCTTTCTAACAGTTATGTGGTAGCAATGAAAGGAAAATCCAAGACCTTACTTAAGTTAAAATTGATCTTCAAAAGCCTGCTAAAATTAAGCTTTTGTTCCTAGACTTCTTCTTTGGCTGCTCTTTGTCTTCGTCTCTGAAGTTTCTAGAGCCCTGGTTGTCTTTCCTGGGTTTAATCCAATCCTGATGGAGGCTGAGAGGAGCCTTTGTCCCCTTTCTCCTCTCCTTTCTCAAGGGACTCTTCTAAATCAGACTAAAGCTAAACTACACCAAATGCAAGCCACTGACAAAATTGCTTTTATACCTGACTATAAATTACCAATTCTGCATAGTGCATCATGATGAGCACCTTGCAAATAATGTTGAGGGAAGTATTGGCAGAGCAATTCCCAGTCTGAAAATGTTAACTGTATTTGTCTCAGCTGGATTAACTGTACAGAAGATGTAGCTGTCTCACTCTGGCACACCAGTTTGTTTTCCCTTTTCTCTGACTGATTAGGCATAAAGCTCCATCAATGCTGTATGTGACCATAAAATGTTGGATAGAAATAAGAGCTGATGTGCAGGGTGTCCTTCCTGATGGTAGCAGGGCTAGATCAGCATGGTACACGTTCCCTGTTGTCTTCTCACATCCTCACAAATCACTAGCACATTTTTATACAAAGTATAAAATATAATATAATTGAGATCCAGTGGTTATACACAGCCATGTAATTTATAATTTTGCACTGAAATATCTGAAAGATAAAAATCTTGGTATAAAGTCAAGTGTTTGTTCCTGTTTATAGAATATTCTTTTTGCCTGGACAATAATTCTACATTCAAGGTCTGATGTGACTGTTCTACATATAAACTCATTATTTTCCTAACAGAGAGAGTAGGAATGTAAATATAAAAGAACTATGGTTTTTAACTTAGAAACCATGCATTTTGTTGCTTTTATTTGTGAATTATCTTGGAGCTAACACAGCCTGCTGTGAACATTAGAATAGAAATCCGTCTGGGCAGAAACCTGTTATATAGTAGTATGAGATCAAATTCCCAGAAACTCAATTCCTCTAGTCAGTACACTTCTTTAGAAAGGATGCTAGTGTGTCTTTCAAGGACAGGCATTTAGGAGTTTAATTATTTAGTCTATGGGAAAGGCTCTGTAGAGAGCTTGTACTTCACATAGCTGTCCTCCCTGGCAGGATGCTCCTCGATATTTGGTAAGCCAGACACATATTTCTACCTACCTTACTGATTTGAAGGCAGTCCCTAATATCCTGCCTTTCTTAGGTGGATAGTACATGAAAATATATTTGCTTATAGTTTTGCTTGTGCACAGAAAAGCCTCATGTGTCTCTACTGATTCACTTTCTGACTAGATCAGTTTACATAGTTTGTGCTTCCTAAATTCTCTGTCTGAGACTTGGCATGTGTGCCAGTGGCATGCAGTGCCTGGCATTCATATGACCAGTTTCTGTGGTGTCACCCTGATGTGCATCCTGGAAATAATGGAAAGCATTTCTTAATTGCATATTTAGCCAATACTAGGAATCTGGCCTGCTGTTTTCCATAAACTACAGCAACTGAAATTATTCCTCCTGTGAAAAAGTCATTTTAGTCTTTATTTATCTTACTTTTCCCCAGAATATAATTATTAAAGTGGTATAAGCGTCCCTCTGTAACAGGCTGATTACAAGCGAAGAACTGCATTTCATCCTGAGCTCATGTGCAAATATTTCCTCAGTTAACACATCTCTCCATTCCCAGTAGGATTAGATCATTGTACCTCTAATATTTCACAAGAATTTGCTGCTGGTTTGATAAATTGAAAAGATGGCATCTTCTCTACCACAAAGTCCTTTGCCTCACAAAAAAAGCCATACTGTAATAAATAATAAATATACAGTACAGCTTCCTTAGATTCCAAGAATTTTATATGCTGTAATTTAATCCTTAGAAAACCAGAGGATATTAAATGAACTAAACTGTCTTAGCCAGAAATCTCTGATTTGGGCTGCTCTTTGATGTTTATATCTGAAAGCCTTTGATGTCTTAAAATTGTTGCAGAAATTAGAAAAAAAAAATTGACTTTGTAAATAATTTGTGATTACATAAATGACAATATGATGATGAACAACACAGGGTTTATAGAAATGAATTGTTTCTCTGAATATTAAGTTAATCAAAAAGCCAAGACTATCTTGTATGAGCTCCTAGTGCCTTAAAGATCCTTTGGCATTCCAGATGCACAATGAAACAAAAATAGTGTAGCCTTATTATGAGCACCTTTCCACATCTGCAATCCTGTTATACAATAAACTCTTGTTCTTTTGTAGCAAGATTGCACTGGTTCTTTTTTTCTTTCTTTTTTATTATTAATTTGAAACATGTGGGGAAAGGGTAATCCAGTAAGCCGTAGGCATTTCATATCAGAGCTTTCATGCAATCACATGTAACGTCAACCATCTGGGTAGAAGGAGAGATAGAATTTTTTTTTTATATCAATAGACTGTGAATGATAGCAAGGAGCAGAAACAGTAGAGTTCAAATGAATATTATATATAAATTTCTGTCTATGAACCTGATACTAGTAATACACACTTGAACATAGGCCCATTGATTGAATAAACTGGGTTTGTTGTTAAATAAAATAGCAAGCACTATACAATAAGAAAGTTTGTTGTATTTACAATACTTTGAATATATAGCATTGTTTACAAATGGATGCAAATAATACATGTGAAACATAAAAGAGAATAAGTTGTATACATATACATGTGTAAAAAGGAGAGATTTCTGTCAGCAACATATTTCTGATTTTGGCAAATAAATGCCATTTTGAAATTACACAAAACTAGTGATTAGGTAGACAGTTAAAAGGTAATTATTTAAAAAATAGATGTCTGCTTTTATTTTGAGCAAAGATAAAGCATTATCTCTGAAAACACATTCACTTATTGTTTATTTTCAAAGTGAACTGTAAAATTAAATTACAACGTTTGGAAGAAAAAAATTAAAAGACATCTGAAAGAAATAGAATCTATTTACAATTTCACTTTTTTTATGTCAAAAGATACCCTAGAGGAAAGCCTTAGGGATATAAATTCTTCTCAGACTTACAGTAAAGGCATTCATTTTTTAAGATGCATAATCCTGTATCAAAGTTTTGTGAAAACCTGATAAAAATTCAATAGTTCATGCATCTGAAAGATTAAAGCCAACAACCAATGCAAACATTTAAAATTATTTACAGTCCTGTGAAATCCAAACTGCATGCATGTGCAGTACACTGTACGTCGTTAAAACTACAGTTTGGTCTGGAATTCTGCACAATAGAAGCAGAGAGGAAAACCAATGCACATGATATCATTGCCTGTACGGTATAAATATGTGAGCTTCCACTCTTTGTTTATGTAATAGATCATCTAATAATTAAGACTATTCTATGCTGATATTTCCTTTTCATTAAAAGAAAGTACTACATTTAGTATCCTATATTTTTATTCTCTGTTTTCTACAGGCAACTGAACAAGAACAAATTCTGAGGTGAGAATCAGAACACTGAAATTATGCTTTGGTTGATTGAATAGTTTTGTAAATAAGCCATTAAAAGAGGCACTATCTTCCAGGTTATGTTTTTAGATAGTTAATAGTTTGACTGCTCAATTACTTTTTTTTGCGGGGGGTGGGCTGCTCACTTGTGAGTAGGGAGCATTCTGCAATAGCCTCCTGCCTTTTGCATTCGTTGCTTCATTTTAAAGAATTAAAGCCACAAGCCAGCAAATCACTTAAGCACTTGTTCTTATTGCACTTGAAGTGAGTAGCACTACTTCTGTATGGATATCTATGAACACAAGTAAGTGTCTTGCCTTTTTGGAACCTTATCATTGATTAAAAAGCTCAAACCTATTTTATCAAAACGTTCTGCTGTATTTCATGTATATTTTCTCAGATGCCATGAATGTAAATACAATCACAAGCTTTTATTTGCCATCTATCCTAAATAAACCCTCTGTGGAAACACTTACAGAACCTGAGGACAAAGGGATATGCCATCCCCTCCTGTTGGGAGGAGGTGTGCTCTTTCACAGGAAAAAGACATTGGGTTTCAGAAGTCAGGATTCCAAGAACTGCAGAATCATAGAAATGTTGTTTGTAGGGAACCTTTGGAGGTGTCTCCCGCACAAAGTTTACTTTTGTTAGCACTAGATCAGGTCAGATCTATCTCAGTGCTGTCTTGTCTAGAAAACTTTCAAGAATGAAGATTCCCCACGTTCACTTGGCAGCCTGTTCCAGTGTTGTACTACCTGTCTGCCACAGTTAAAATGGTTTTTGTCATCTTTGCATTTCCCCTTCTGTAGCTGCAGGTTACTAGGTTGCTATTAGATCATTCCTCAGCCTCCTTTTTGTCATACTATACTGTCACAGTTTAGGGTCAGGGCGGCCCCTTAGACCTATAACAGACGCTCTCTGTTAGCTGCCCTCCCTTCCCAGAGGGGAAGAGAAAGGGAATAAGGGAGAGAAAATTAGCGATTAGAAAAGGAAACTAGAACAGCTTTAATGAAAATGAAAATGATAATAATAAAAATGGAACATATACAAATATATAAAAAAACCAGTATCGAACTCAATGCCCCCTGATGGTAATTCCATCACCGTCACCACTGATGCTGTGGAGGCACCGGGGCAGTCCCAGACTGGGCCCCGCAGCAGCCGGGAGCTGTGTTCAGGAGCTGGATTCTGGTAAATGGATTCAGGAACACACAAACTGGGATCAAAGGCGGAATGGACAGAAGCCTTCTTGGATGCTCTGAGGAAGGAACTGAAAAAAGGACCTGAGCCAAGCCAAGCAAAGCTGGCAAAGCAGTCCAAGAGGGGAGAAGAGACACAGACCCTTCAGATCCCTCAGCCTCATGCTGACTATGATGTACATGGGATGGAATCTCTTGTTGGTCAATTTAGGGTCACCTGAGCTGGAAGCTCCTCCCTGCAGGTGCAGCCTTTCACTTTCTGCACCCCCCAATGTGGTACACAAGACCCAGCAGTGGCCTTGGTCTGCACACCAGTCCTTGGTAGTAACTCTAAACATGGGCTGTTAGCACTGCTAGAAGCAGACACTGTCTGTGAGAACAGGCTGCTAACTTCAGACAGTGCAGTTAGTTAGAAGAACTGAGCTGAAAAGTAAAATCACTGAACAGAATTAGTTCTGTTCTCACTCAAACCAGGACATATACAAGTATAGATCCTTCAATCACTCTTCACAATCATCTTCCAAGTGCATCACTGCAATCTCTCATTTCTCAGTAACCTTTAGGTACCAAGGGGGTCCACATTAGGGTTTCTTTTATTTAAACAGCTTCATCAGTGCCAAGCAGAGGATAATAATAACTTCATTTTATCTACTCCCGTGCTCACTGTAAAACAGTCCAATACATGAATTACCTTTTTTGCAATTTGCACTACTGTTTTATGTTCTCCCTGGAGTCCACCACAGCACCTTTTCAGGGGACTTTAATAATTTCTCACCCTATACTGATATATGATGTTGTTCTGCCCCAAGCTCAGGATCCTCATGAGGTTTATTGCAGTCCAGTTCTGAAGAACCCTCTTAATTATAGTTTTCTCATTCTTTATGTCAGTCATTCCTCTTAATTAGTATTTTTGCAGATTTGCCTAAAGACATATTCTTTGTCATCACCTAACTTTTTGATGGAAATACTGCACAGTATGTGCATGGTTTGTCATTGAAAAGTCTGTGCTGCTTATTCCTGATTGCATTCATGTGTTTAGAGATGGATTCCAAGGGGACAGGTTTTATGATCTTTACAAGTATATGGCCTATAATTCCCCCAAGTCCTCCTACCACTTTTCTTAAAGTTGGGCATAGTGTTAACCTTTTTTGGCTGTAAGGAATCTTCCCTAATAACCACAGTTTTCTGCAAAGATGGTAATCTTGGAATTACTGCAGCCACGTCTTTCAGTGGCCTTCGGTGAATCTCATCCAGCTCCAACATTTTAAAGCTTCTCTCAGTAAAGCTTAGCCTGTTTCTACTGCATTATTTGCTTTCCTTCTTTACCAAACAGCACTAGTCCACGCAGAGTTGTGAGATCGGGTTTTGCCTTGGAAAACTGAAACAAAAAAGATGAAGTCTACTTCAGCCTTTTCTATGTCACCGCTCACTAGGTTACCTACCTCATCAAACTGACATTTTTCCTGAAGTTTATTCTGCAACTAAGATATCTGCAGAGACTTCTCTCATTATGTTTTCTGTCCCTGATTACTTTCATCTCTGACTAGATACTGGTCTTTGAATTCTTGTCCCTAAATAACAAAGAAAAGTACTATAAATGTGCTTTTTCAACTGTTTTCTTTCCATTTCTAGCATGTTCCCTTTGTGGCTTACTTCATCTGGAAGGTTCCTGGTTAGTCAAAAGGAGAGCTAGCTAGATGTCTTAGACTAGTCAAGTGGATGCATAAGGCTACACCAGTCCTTGATGTTCCAATCATCACTTTTTGATATATGAAACTAAAGTGAGGAAGGATTGACATAGGTTGATGAAAAAAAAAAAAGGTTCCTGAAGCTTCAAGGTGCTTTTGTGTAAGTAATTTGCTTATGAAACACGACAAGTAACATGGGAAACAGTGGCAGATAAAATCTTAAAGGTCCCAGTTCTAGAAGTGATCCACTGGACCTTCTTGTATTCTTTTCTGAGTCAGTGTTAAAGAAATTTTCTCTACTGGGGAAAAAGAAAAAGTATATTTATTTTCAAATTTCTGATTCATCCTCTCTTCATTTCCTTTATTTTTCCTTAATTTTGTTGTCAAGCTTAAGATCAGCCATATAGCAATAAATTCTATCAACTGAAATATAGCACCTGTGGTTTTAGCTACAGAATGGTGTTGCAAGTTTTTTCTTCATTTCCATCCCTCTGAGCAGAACCATTTTGTAAAAGTCCTAATATGCATAACACATGATCAGTGAGAAATTTACCTGAATCCATTGTCACTGGAAAGAATATTGGGTTAAATATGTCTCTTAGTAACTTTATGCAACTACTTAGAGCTACATTTGTTTTTACAAATTATTTTACAATGATTAATTTTAGTTTAATTATTGATAAGATAATGGGTTTGAATATTAAAAGGCTATTAACAAGAATTCTCTGCTCTCTCAACTTCCTTAAAACATCCTTGCTATGCTTGTCTTTAAATCAAACCACAGAATGTTAGAATGATAGAATAATAGAGTGATAGAATCATAGAATCGTAGAAAGGTTTGGGTTGGAAAGTACCTTAAAGATCATCTAGTTCCAACCCCCTGCCATGGGCAGGGACTCCTCTCTCTGGACCAGGTTGCTCAAAGCCCCATCCAACTTGCTCTTGAAAACACCCAGTGATGGAGTATCCACAAATTCCCTGGGCAACCTGTTCCAATGTCTCACCACCCTCACAGTGGAGAACTGCTTCCTAATTTCTCATCTAAATCTAGACTCTTCCAGTTTGAAGACATTACCCCTTGTCCTATTGCTAAAAGCCCTTGTAAAAAGTCACTCCCCATCTTTCTTGTAGGCCTCCTTCAGATACTAGAAGGCCAAAATAAGGTTGCCCCAGAGCCTCCTCTTCTCCAGGATGAACAAGCCCGGTTCTCTCAGCCTGTCCTTGCAGTAGAGGTGTTCCAGCACTCTAATCATCTTTGTGGCCCTGCTCTGGACCCACTCCAAGAGGTCTATGTCTTTCTTGTGTTGGGGTCTCTGGAGGTGGATGCAGTACTCTAGGTGGGGTCTCACCAGAGAAGAGTAGAGAAGCAGAATCACCTCTCTTGATCTGCTGGCCACGCTTCTTTTAATGCATCCCAGGATACGGTTGGCCATCTGGGCTGCACTCAGACATTGTTGGATCATGTTGAGTTTTCATCAGCCAGCATCCTCAAAATTTTCTCCTCAGGACTGCTCTCACTCCATACTCTGTCCAGCCTGTATTTGTGCTTGGGGTTACCCTGGCCCAAGTGTGGGATCTTGCACTTGGCTTTGTTGAACTTCATGAGATTGGCATGGACCCACCTCTCAAGCCTGCCAAGGTACCTCTGGATGGCATCCTTTCCCTCCAGCTTGTCAACCACAGCGTACAGCTTAATACATTCAAAAATACATGATGCAATTAAAACAGATGTGTTTTAAAATATTCTGAAGAAAATAACTATAGCACTAAACAGTAAGTGGGGAAAAAAAGAAAAATTACAAATGATGTGATTGCTTCAGAATGCATTAAGAAACTTCCTTTCAACACAGGCTTAGAGGAATGAGTCAAGAAATCCTGGAAAAAATCTCTCATAGCAATAAAGACTAAACCAAAACCACCATGGCTAATCTTTAACATCCTAGGACACTCCCTCTGAATGAATACTGTGTACTACTGTACATCAACATTTTAATTCACGATGCTGATTTTTTACCTGAGCCAAGTAAGATGAGATGTGTATGTGTCCCTTTTTCTTTCTGAAAAGTAGAAAAAGAAAACAGATTTGCCCGATTATTCGATCTTTCTGGAGCTAAAGTTAAAAGGGATTGTTCCATTCCTAACTTGTTTTCTCTGGATCTGATCTCACAAATGAGATAATCCCAGAGAGGTTCAGTTTTGAAAGCAAAAGTGAGTGATTTTGACTTTCCCTGAGTTTGTGAGGCAGGATTACCTAGCAATTAAAGAATTAGATAGTAGACGAGAGATAGTGGGTTTGTTCTTGGCTTTGCAACTAATGTATTTTGGTAATTTGATGCAAATAATTGAACCCATTTCTGTTCAGTTTACCCCTTCACAAGGTGACACACACATTTTGCAGATGTATTTTATACATGCTGCTTTAGCCTGTTGCAGTTTAGACCATTCTACATCATGTTTGAATGGAGGTCAGTAAGAAAAGAGAGAGTAAAGGCATAATATTACTCTCTGCAACTCACTCTGGTGTTAGCAAAACATGCCATATCCAGGACCCTGTATCTACATGAGTAGCAATAAATAATTGCAGGTCCTTTTTTAAGTACTTGCATAATGGCACTTGTGGTCTGGGGCTATTTTAAATGCAAGGATGAAGTTGTCTGTGATTCACCATGTCCTTTATGCAAATGAACTTAAACTGTTGTTGAGACTGCCAGCCTGGGTAAAATCCCTAAAGGGATGCGATAAACAGAAACTGAGGTCATAAGCCCAAAAAGTGGTGACTGGAGCAAGGACAGTTTTGGGGAGAAAAGATGGAACATAACAATGAATCATAACACAAAAAGAAACTAGACATTAATAAGGGGAGACCAGGGGGATAAATCAGGTTGGATCTAGTTTGTCAGAAATGAGAAGTGCCAATATGCCACATTCCCTTCATAAACATGAACAAAACATCTTCATTTCAGTATACTTTTGCTACCAGCAAATGTCTGTGAAATTTTCTGGAAAAATATGTCATCTTCCCAGAGGTCCTAATGGTAGAGAGGGGGATAACATTTGACTTTATAGGTTTAAAAGTAGCAAGTAGCATGAGGAATCAAAAGATTTCAGCCCTGCAGCAAATGTATGTGAGAATAATGTAATGGAGCATAGGATGGAAGTTTTCATTTTCCAGTTTGCTGCAGAAAAAAATGTAAAAAATAACAAGAAAGCTGTATGTATTTTTAAAGTTACATTTGCAGAATCAAACTCTTTAAGTTAGTAAGCAATGAAAGTTGTTGCCATGTTGTTAATAAAAACATGTTCATATAAAAAAATGTATACCACGTATGGAAGGCCTAGTAGTTCAATGAGATCTTTTTAAGGTAAAAAGGTTGTATAACACAAATGCTCCCTGAAACTAAATTCTAGATAACTCAAATTGCAACCTTCTGTTCCAGTTTGCTTTTTTTTTTTTTTGTTTGCCATAATTGTTCTATTTGCCACATTGTTCTATTTCTGCTTCCATCTGAAAACAGAAACAACACATATTCAATCCACATCTATCAAGTGCATTGATATGGTACCTGATACAACATGAGAAATATTTTTTAAGAGATCATATGAAATTATTAATATGATCTTTAAATCATGATTTATATTACATAGGGGGAAAAATGAAGGTGAAACATTGAGCAACAAGAAGAAAACAATATTCATTATATTAGCAGCTTCTAATGTGTTGAATAAGAATTGAAATTCAGTGGGAAAGATCCTATGTGATACTGTGATTGGCACCTAGTATCATAAATATGCATAAACCCACAAGCTCTTAAGAGGTTAATCAGGACTAGCAAGGACAGAAATTCCATATCCTTTGGCGAATAACAAAGCTAGCAAAGCAGTGGTTGGTTGAGAAGCTTAGCCAGAGAGACTCGTTCTTTAGAGATGAGTTTCAGTGTAAGGCTCCTTGCTAGTTGCAGGACATGCACCTGCGAGCTATGAAAAATCATCTGGTATTTCCAGATTCTATAAAATGAAACAGGTAATGTACAGATTCTAAAAAATGAAAACAAAGTAAAATGTAAAAGATCCTACCTGGATGTGCGTTGTCAGTATCAGAGCAAAGCTCAGTCAGTCATAAGACAAAATGTCTCATTTGACTAAAAGCAATCCCATTGAATAAAAAATGGAGGCTGCACAGAGGAGTCTGGTAATTAATCTTGGTCTGTCATCATACATACAGTTATTCTGTTGATATATAAGCAAAATCTTTAAGTAATTATATCTTTCAGCCTGACATTTCCATGCATTTTATAAATTGTGAGAAGTGGAAGAGAAAAAAAAAAACTTTAATTAATGGCTCTAGTACATAATTACATGATAATAAGATTAAATATTTGTATTAAAGATTTTTTTTTTAAACCTAGACTCCTAGGTAAACTGTACACTTTTGTTGTATTCTATTTTCCACAATCAATATTTATAAAAAAAAATCAAGATGAAAGAAGCTATGTTTAAATAACATCACATTTTTTTCATGCACACTGATAAAAAAACAGGAAATTCAAAGATTACATTCCAACCTTAATACAAATCCATTTCTCCATTTTTCTCCATCCCTCCCACTCCTAACATTATGATTAAGAAAAAAAGTATCATTCTTAATATGTCACAATCATAATGATTCACATCACACTCTAATCGCCGCTATTCATTTCATTTTTCTATGATTTACCCAAACTTGCACGTTCAAACATTTTCTTTGTCATTTGGTCCCATGTGGGGAAATACGTTATTTCTTTTAACTCTTCAAATGATGTGCAATACAGCTGTAAATAGAAATGAATCGCACTTTACTGGCAGAATGTACCTAGGTTTTCTAATTTTCTCCCAAATTATTAAGTTTTGCTAATGATTTCCTGTGTCAGAGAATAATGATGTTACTGACTGTCACATTTTTATCAAGGAGAGACAAGTTGTGAAACTTGATCTTTGTGAGTAGATGCTTGTATTCAAATTGGAGTCCTATTAGAGACAGGCTGTGACACGGGAATGCATTCATAGAGTCAGATGCACATAGGATCGGTGCCTGAAATTGCTTCTGGGACCAGACTGTGATACTTTAATTTCACTGAGTATATTCAGGTTTTAAGAACAGAATTGGTCCCCAAGTTGGACTGGTACACTGGACTTCACTTGCTTTGTGAGCAGAAGGTACTTGCATATACCATCAACACAGTGAATAAAGTTAATTCTTATGCTGTCTATACAGGTCAAGTATTTGGTGGTGTCGGGGGGGGGGAAGTTTGCCAGGAATTCTTGCAGACTCAAATACTAGTCACTGCACTCAAATATATCCAGGTGTCTTTGCCCACATACTCTGGATACATGTCTTACTGTATTGTTTTTTAGTGTTTATTTATAAACTAATTCTAGAGACAATGTTCATCCCACAGGACTGAAGTTATCTGAGTTACAAGCCAGTATCCCTGAGCTCCTTAAACAGCCCATCAGGGGAGGCAGACTTCAAGTGGCCTGCAAAGTCCACTACAGGTACTTGCAGGACTCAGAATACCTCCATGATAACTTCATATTGGGATAAGAGTCAGCAGTTAGATAATATGAGCCCATTTCTAGTAGCTATTTTGTTTTTCTTAACTGATGGAATCAAACAATTCTTTCTACACATGAGACCTGCAGAAGTCAAAGTGAGGTAACCTTGTCTTCATCTCTGTACACTTCACCTACCTCCAACATACCAAAGACTTTCCCAGCTGTTTCAGACATCAAGACACTGCTTCCTCTAGTCTACAGTAGATTTGACTTTGACTTTGACTTTAGCAGTCTCCCTCTTTCTGATACTTTTTGTTTATCCTGCTTCAGCTTCACAAATAAGACATTAACTCTTTGAACATAAACTGTATCAAAGTCCAATGTCCCCTGCCTATCTAATCTCAGAATGCACTGAGATATCAGAGGTCTCCTTTACCCTTCCAGTGATACTGCATTCAATCATATTTTGCTCTGCTTTCATCTGAATACTACTACATTCTTCTAGTATCAAAATAACCAGCCTACAGATAGCTTTACATAAATGCTTCCTCATTTATTTTTATTCATCAGTGGTGCCCATAGTGGTTTCCTCTCCACTGCTGATTGAGCAAGTTGTCAAAATAAGATATTGTCCAAACTCTGTCCATTCCCTTGGCCCCATCTCCACAAATATATACTGCACTGACCTGGTCTGGTCTGTCAGAAGCGTAAACTGTGAGCAAAACAAGACAGGAACTGCCCTGTGTTTTGAGGTAATGAGGTCCTGATCCATGGACATTACTGTAATTTTAAGGTTTAACAAGAAGACCAGACAGCTGCCATGTCAGTAAGTTGAGAGAGACAACATTAGTCTGCTACAGGCTACATCTGTTTCTGTTTTTCAGGCCAGTGTTTGAGAATCATAGTAACTCTCTGACTGTTAATAGATCAGTTAAAGGAGAGAGGATTTTTCTGATTTTACCAGAAAAATGTGTAGATCTTTTGTTCTTGTTGTTGTTGTATATCTAAATTTCGTGGTTCTAGAGTAAACAGTAACTTTCAGGTCCTTAGTTACTGAGTCATATCTGATGGACATTATCCCCATATTTCAACATCCAAGGATCACTACTGACAGAGTAAATTCTCCAGTAAAGTACAGATCTTTCTTAAAATCTATAACATATCAATCAGTAACACTAAGTCATCAGAGAAGCTGCCTTTTCCTGTGTGATAATATGGAAAATTATCAGCACAAAGACTCAGCAAGTAGTATTATAAAAGGAGTAAAGTTATATCCACAGAAGTCCAGTGAATTAAAATACACATTCTCCTCATACTTGCTAAGACAAAGGACATTGGATTTGTTAAGATATATTGATTTTTGAAATTATTAAGGATCATATCATAGATATTTCTGAAGAAAAATAGTTAGGCAAATAGTTGCAGAATGTCTTGAAGATGTAGCCATCAGTGCTTAGCATCTGTAAACATCTCGTGAGTAAATTTTTTTTGTGATAAACAAGTGACACGCAAAGGTAGGATAAGAAGTAGGTGAAGAAACATAAACAGCCATAGAGCAAACTGTATTCTTAGTTAAAACAAGTCTGGAACAGACATTTGAGCACCTAATCTGACCTGAGAAGATTTCAGATATAAAGCAGCCTCTCATGAGAGTTCATCCTACTTCCGCTACACTGTTGTATTGTCTATGCACTGAAAATCTGTTCCCTGTGGCAGGATATTCATTATCCATTTCCTCAGCTCCATATTTTCCCCAATGTGATAAAAATCAACAAATATTTGCAAATGTTCAAAAGCACATCTTAAATCACAGTTCATTGAGCTTATTAAACAGAATTTAAATTAATTATTATGAGATAAAAATATCAAAAAGAAAAAAAAAAAGAAAAAATAAAAACAAAACAAAAATAAACAAATAAGTTAAAAATAAACAAACAAACGAAACAAAGTACAATAAAAGAAATCAGTTCGACAGGAGGATTCACCTTAACTACAAGTCTTAATTTTCGGGTAGGACCTCCCAGTCCTGTCTTAGTCCCGGCTTTAGTGCTTCCTTTAAGGATCCAGTGACAGGCACACCCTGCCTTAATCTTTTACGGTTTATGTTATCTCACTCTGTGTTGTCATACTGACTCAGCAACCTTCTCTCTTTCCGTTCTTGCAATATAAACCAATTCTAGTTCTGGTTGTCTTTGTAGCTTGTGTACTGCAAAAATCCGAAACTAGAGATATAAGAAAGAGTTTCTTTCTGAAGGGACCGTGGTGAAGGACTTCTCTGTCCTTTTCTAAACGCCGCTTACCCACACGGCTGGAAATTCGTGTGAAGATTGTCACAGAGATGAATACTTCACATTTCTGCATTAATTTCTTTCATTGTCTGAAATATGTGTATTTCTCCCATAATTTTGCACTCTGTGGTGATGCATCTTTGCTGACATTTGACCTTAATTTATATCTCCATGTGTTTAAACGAAATACTTGCCATCTTACCTAATAGAAGACTAAAGAAGTTACATTCATTTGCAGATCGATCATAATAATTTATCTGATCTGTCGTCCACCGAACTTTTTTATACAACAGTTAATGATTAGAGCTCTTCAACTTACTGTAACATTCGGATGCGCTCTAGTCAGCACTTCTTTAACAGTTATTTTGCAGCTATTTTTTGCCTTATTAGTTCACTCATCAGGTGTTTTAATGAAGGATATTTGATAAACACGTCTGTGAGCGGCACTCTCCCTGTTCGCTAAGAATCCTCTTAGCCCTCTAAAAATAAAGCCAGTCTCCCCGCTATTTGCTCCTTTTAGCGTTAAACAATTAAAGCGGACACAACACCTCCCAGTCACTTGCCGCAGTGGCGGTGGTGGTGGTGCGACAGGCTGGGCAGAGGTTTGGTTTTGGCCTGGAGGAAGGGTGGGGAGAGAAGGTCCTCCCTTGGGGAGGGGAGGTCCCCCCCTGTGCAGGACCGCCGGGTACCTGCAGTGCCGCCGCCGGGACGGGATGCACCCGTTCCGGAGCTGTCCAGCGTAGCTCCGCTCCCGCGCACCTTCCGCAGCCCCCGGCGCCGCTTCTAACCGCGCAGCCACCGCGCTGCCCTCTCCCCTCCTCCGACAGCCGCGGAGCCGAGGGTGGAGAGCTGGGAGAAGAGGTGTCTTTCCCGCAGCATCTTTCCCAGGCAAAGGGTGTGCGCGGTTCGCTCTCGGCGTTGTAAATGACGGGAGATCCCGGTCCGCGGTGGGAAATGTTTGCGGTCCTGTAAACAAACAGGAAGGATTTTCGCGGAGCAGGATCATTCGACTGCCCTCCACCCCCCTCCTTTGATCTAATGGGCTTTGAAATCCCCTTAGAAACTAGAGACTAATTATCCCCAAAGAGAGAGTGGCAACAATGCATGACAAAGGGGAAGATTAGTGTTTAAGAAAGCAGCGCTAAAGTAATGGCCCTCCACTCCTAAACGAGCTGTGAGCACAAATAGTGTGCCAAAGAAAATCGATCCGATTTAACCTGGGTGTATCTAACACTGCCAGGGATTGACAGAGACAGACTGTTTATTTAGAGACAGTCTTTGGTATGGGAGGCTGAAGGCAGAACCCCTAACCTCTTCCAGCCTCCCAAGACAAAAGCAAAACAATCCCCAACGTCGGTCCCCAAGGAAACCTTGATCAAAGAAAGGTATTCACCGGCGTCGGGTATAATGTTATGTTTATATGCATTTCACGGTATTTTGCGTTATGTATCCATCATTATCAGTGCGTGCAGTGAGGTTGATCCCTCTCTATGCACCGCCAGCGATCAGGACTCCTCTATCAAAGGTGTAAGAGCAACCACCGCCCTGAAAGAATCAGCTTATCCTAGTCTCATGAGCAGGAGGAAGGAGTTTCAAAGCAAGTGCTCTGAGATTGCCTGTACCAAAAAGAGCTTAACGAAGAGGCCTTTTACAGGAAAGATGTTTGAACTCTAGTTGAAGGGGATTTAGGGGGAAAGGAGAGTGATACCAACAGTTACTACCGGGAATGCAATATGAGGTTCCCTACAATGCTTACTTAGGCTAATGGAGGTCCTATCATTCAGCTCCCATTGCGCTGGGAAACAGGGTAAACATTCCCCGGTGACCCTCTGCGTGCAGGTCCCCTCTTCAGGACATCATTAAAAGCATACATGCACTTGCCTAACATCAATTGTCAGGCTGGCTCTCAGGGTTCAGAGATCCCGACAGAAAGCAGGAAAACAAGCCCAGTGAAGACCCAGCTCTGCGGCTGTGGGCTTTAAAGAGGCTGAAAATCGTTTGGTTGCGGGTTTGTAAGAAGAGACAAAAGCGCTCAGCAGGTAAGAGCGGAGGGTTTTGCCAAGAAGGAACTGTCCTTGATCGCTGTGACAGGATTGACTCGCTGGGGACTCCTCTCTCGGGAGCATCCACGCGTCCCCGAGGGGGCTGCCTGTCTCCTCCCATCAGCATCAAGGCGAGAAATTTTACAGCCGCTCTTTCTAGTCCTGCTAATCCTGTTACCCGGGGGGTTATAAATATTAACGCCGCTGGGCTTGGGGATGGGGAACCAGATTAAGCCCTCTCTGAAGTAAGATGTCAGCCAGCCTCTTCCCAGCCCACCAGCACCCGGGGCTGCTGGATGAGCTGCACAGCAGAGCCCCGCAAGTGCCCTACTCAGAAGGGCTGCTGGGCACCTCGGTGCTTGATTTCGTGGCCGACCTCTCCCTGGGCTCTCCCCAGAGTCTCCCCCGAGCCGGACCGGGCCTGAGGCTCTGTGAAGTCACCTCCGGGCCTCCCTTCAGGGGCAGAACACTCTCGCTCCGGGAGGGGATGGCTCGGGGGCTGCCCCTGACTGCCTTCGGAGATGGAGATCTCGAAGACGAGGAAGAGGAAGAAGAGGAGAGGATGCGCGGCACTTCCCTCCTAGACAGACCCAGGAGAAAGAGGGTTATCACCTACGCCCAGCGCCAGGCTGCCAACATACGGGAGAGGAAGAGGATGTTCAACCTCAACGAGGCGTTTGATCAGCTCAGGAAGAAGGTGCCCACCTTCGCTTACGAGAAGAGGCTCTCCCGGATAGAGACATTGCGCCTGGCCATAGTTTACATCTCCTTCATGACTGAGCTCCTGGATGGCTGCAGCAGGCAGGATGCGAGCTAGGGAGCGCCGGGGGGCCAGGCACCACCCACGGCACGGAGCAGGTGGCCCCGGGCGCCTCCCTTTTCGGGACGCAGAGCCGTGACTCCTGCCTTTGCTTTTCACGCCGCATCCAGGACCGTGTAGGTGTGGGACGCAAAAAGAGGAGTGTTTGGGGAAGCGTGCTCTGGGGGCGGGGGGAGGAGTAAGGGAGAGGAGGGGTGGAGAGGCTCAGTATGTGTAGATTTGCTAATATATATAACTTTTGTAAATGGAAGGGGGGAAATGAAGGTCTGAGGCCCTTTGGTCTGTGTTGCGTCACCTGCTTGCTTAAGAATTTTTGCGATTTGTAGCTTTTGAGAAAGGCTCAGCCGGGGCAGCAGAGGGTTTGCAGAATGGGCTTCCAGCGGATTCAGCTGCCTGCCCAGCTGCCTGACAGGGACTAGGAAAATCTCGCTGCATGCATTTTAATCTAGCGCTTTCTGCTTTAAATAAATAAATAAACAAACAGCAACTCCCTTTTCTTTGAAATCCAGCCTGCCAAGTCCATGCCGTGTGTCACAGGGCCAGTAAAGCGGAACATCTGGACACAGCGCTTTGTTGTCACGATTCTCTTCCCGGGATCAGTCCTACCCTTGCGTGTGGGCGGTCAGCGCCGTCCCTCGCACCGAGCAGGAGCTGGCGGGGGAGGGCCCGGCGCGGCCCGGCGGGGCCAGGTGCGGCGGCTGGTCGGGATGCTCCGCAGCCTCCGCGGCCCGGCCAAGCCAGGTTGGGAAGGTGTCTGCACTCGTCTGAGAGGGAAAACTTTCGGGTTCGTGGGCTTTGATTTTGAGGAGGTCACGGAAAGCCTTCGCTGGATCTTTCCCTCCCCCCCCCCCCCCCCCCCCCCCCCCCCCCCCTATATGTTTCATTGCTCCAAGGAGAGACTAACTTCTGAAAAGCCGGAGCGGTAGGGAAGGGGGAAGCCGTAGGTAGGGAAGGGCCGGCCGTACTCTGGAGGTGGGAATGGGGACGGGGTCCATCGCAGGGATGAGATTTGTAGTGTTATCTAGCGTACCTCCCAGACGCTTATTAACCGCGGCAAGAGACAGAGAGAGCGGCAGCCGAGAGGGTGGCTGTGGACGAACTGGGAGTGGGGCAAGGGTTCCGGGGGTCTCTCCTAGAAGCTTCTGCAGCCCTTCCTGATCTGCTTCTGGCTTCCCGCTCCTCCCCGTCTCTCCCTGCTGCCGGCACCTTCCCTCGCCGCAGCCCTGGGAAGACCTGGACTTCTCCCCGAGTTAGCAGCAGCCGGGCAGCAACCAGCCTGTCCAGGGCCCGGTCCAGGCTGCGCTCGCTTTAGGAGCAAATCTCCCATCCAGGGCAGAGGTTCTTCCTCACATCGCAGGTTGGCTTTTATCTCCATTATATAAAACTGTTGTGATATTAGTTAAATCAAGATTTACCCTAGATTCAGGCTAGTATGGTTAATATCTAAATCCCACCCTAATATGTCTTTAATTTCTTCTCTCAAGTTGTGTCAGCTCCTGTGGTGATACTTCTTTTTGTCATTCCATTCACTTTAATATTATCATGAGTGATCTAATATCCTGTATGAATACTCTAATATTCTTTCTCTTTTCACTTGTTTCCTGGGTTTCTTTTTCCACTTGTTTTTGTTGACCCCCCTGACTCCACATACTGCATCTGCTCTCCAGTTGTCAGAATGCTTTTTTTTCCAAGAGGCAGTTGGATAGTTAACGCAGCTGGATCCTCTCTAAAAACTGGGGTGTTTCACCTCTTCAGATGGTTTTGTGTTTTTTTGTGTTCTTTGGGTTGTTTTTTTTTCTAAAAATAAAATGAGAAAAGGAACTAAGAATGAACAGTGTTCCAAAATCAACAACTGTTCACATGACCCAGATGCATTTTACAGTTACCACTGTCTTAAGCAAAATGATTAAAACAAATTCTTTTAGGACAATGGAATATGCAATTCAATATTCAGTTCTTAGCACTGTTTCTCTGATGTCTACACAACTGTGCTTTCCACAGCATGATTATATATATTTTCATATTTTTTTCTTGCTCATGTCACTGGATAAAATTAGAATTCTATAGCACACAGTGTCTTAAGTTAAGAAGTTCATAATGTAAACATGTCTGTAACAGATAATACAGAAATCATTGGTTTTCTCTTCATGGTTTAATAACAAAACATCGGCATTTGTTTAAGATCCAAGGTTTTTCTATACTTGTGTTAAAGACTAGAGAAAAGCAGAAATAAAACGTTACATTTGATTTTTAAATACAAATCAAAATACAGATCTTGCATCATGAATCCTGATTTTTAACAGATCACTGGAAATTTTGAAGCAGCAACACAGAACAGTAGTAACATTTTTATATGAGCCACTGATTTTAAAAATAACATTAGAAATTAAAAATGCGGTTGTGGTGTAAGCCAATAAATGCAGTATGCAAACAGCACAGCTAAAGTATTGCAATGCAATTCATATTATGTCAAAGACTTTGGAGGAGTCACACGTTGATTTATAAGAGCTGAGAACCTGACGAAGGGGGTTTTAGTTTTTTATGTTTCATGCTAATTCAAAAACTGGCACAGATTTACCAGAACAGTAGTCCAGGTGCAATTTTTTCTTGGACATCTGTGTTAAAACTAAAGCATACCCTTTCATGGAGTGTATGCAAGATGCCATATTGACCCATCACTTGGCCCATGTGAATGTGTTGAAGTCCTGGAAGCTCCATCTGCTAAGAATATAAAGAAATTATGGAAATATTGCAGACTAGCTTCTTGGTGGAGTGCAATCCCATCTCCCTGAAATAACAAAACTGTGGGCTCCCTTCTCTCCTCATCCTCATCTCAAGCTAAGATAGCTGCATCCCAGTCTGTGGAGTCACAGCGTAATAAACCAGCATGTCAGGATTGGGAAGCCATTGAAACCCTGGTCCTAATGAAGTGACTGCAAAAGTGTTGCTAATTTCATCAAGGCTAGGATTTCACCCACTGTAGTAACAGGCCTTTCCCTTGCTCCGAAGCATTGCTGCCACCAAGACTGAGGCCAATGGAAGCCCTTGGTCTCCCCAAAGCACCATGCCATTATCACTGCATTAAGAACAAAAACTGACAGTGTCAATTACTTCTGGGAAAAGATAATAAGGGGTTTTTAAAAGCCTTAGAGCTGTTTGATCATAGCTCATTTTTAGATGCTGGTCTGAGGCGGGTTTGTTTATATTCCCTTTGCCCACTGAAGGCTGCATTTTGGTAGAAAGTTGAGTTCCCTTGAAGCTATCAAGTTACGATTACTATTCAGAAACATGTAAACCGAAAAAAAAAAAAGTCTAAATGAAATCATATTTGAGAGACATTTCCAAGCTTTCTAAGAGAAGTATAAATAATCAAATGATTTTGCAATCCATACTCAGCCTGGTCTTGTTTTACAGCTGCTCAACCTGAAAGCAGGTTTAAGCAAATTAGTGCTGGAAACAGAACAAAATATTATGATAGCACTGCAAACTCCTGCATCCACACTCTGGCCAGCTACTATGGCCACATGATTGGTGTTTATTATCGCATTTGTCAGCATTTCCATCATAAACACTCTAATGTAGAGGGCTTATAACTCAGCCATAATAATTCCCTTCAGGATGAAACTTGATAAGTGAAGTCTCAGTTCAACAACACTTTTTTTTATTATTATTTCTTTTACAAACTTTAAAATAAATTAGTTTCTGAAGTCACTGGGGTACTAAGCAAAAGTGATGGAAAAGAGTTTTTTATTTATTTTGTTCTCTCTCAGACCTCCTTTATGGTGCTTCTCAGAGAGATTTTCTATGTAGCCTTTTTGGTCCTCTCAATAAACTTGGACTATTTGTTTTGTTTTGTGTTTGTTGTTTGGGGATTTTTTTTTTTTTTGTTTGTTTGTTGTTGTGGAGTTTGTTGTTGTTGTTGTTTTAATTAAAAATAGACTAAATACTAAGGCTTAAAATGTGACTGCTGTGAATGCCAAGTCTTTTCATAAGAATTTGTTGTTTTGGCTAGGCCTAAATACTACCAATCTGCAACAATGATTGACAAACTTTTCCTATGGCTTATACAACAAAACAGTTACAAGGATGGATAGGTATGCTGGTTATAGTCTCTCTGTAGTAAAGTAAAAATTGTTGTCTTTTCTAAAGAGCTACTAAATATAATTACTTCAGATTATTTTCTGTCAAACTTTACTCCAAAAAGCATGCTTGTTTCAGGTGTTGAACATTTATCTCAACGAAACACCCAGAATAAAAGAATTGACTGAATAAAAATATTCAACTGCAATTACCTTAAAAATGTATCTTTTTAAGAAGTGCAAATGAGGTACTATTTTAATTATTTTTTTTTTTAATTTAATCAAGAATTTACTTTTCCCCTTCTCTATCCTAGTTTCAGGGGCAACTTTTGGTCTAGTTGTCACTAAATTTTAAGCCCCTGAAATATTTGACAGCCACCACTCTGCTGACCACCAGCCACAATCTAGTTCCGTGGTCCTAACACACCTGAAATTCCTATTCCTTCAAAGAAGTCAAAGTAGTAACAATCCTGTAATCTTTACTTTTGTATTGTCAATTTTCACATCAATATGTACTTGTAAGGACCATAACCTATTCAAATTGCTGTGTGCATTATATTATCTTAGTGTGGCATACACCGCTCTCAAAGGTTTCTGTGCTGTAACTGTTGACTCAGACCACCTCCTACATGGAGGGACTTTGGTTCCCACGTAGAGTTGTTGTAGTGCAGAAGGACAGGCTGCACTATTGTAACACAGAGCCCACTTTAACTCTGAGAGCTGCAGAAAGATAATAATAATTTGTGTTACTTCCAGTTCCATCTTGTCTTGCTTCAAGCCTTACAGGGATTCAACAGAAGTTACTGTGTTTTATGATTATCTTCACAGAAAAGAGGAAATCTGTGCATGGATGGTCTTCATCATAAATAAATGAACTGAAAGAAGCTCATTCAGTTGTTGATACTTTTTTTTTTTTTCCTGCCATTGTTTTTTAGTATACAGTCTTTGTTAATGAATTCTGACCTTTGAAACTTGCAGTTATCAGAGAAAAGTGTGTCGAGTAGTACAAAGAATGCAGGAATAAATGTATCACAGTAAATACTATAATGGCTTGAACACTTCAAGTGCAGGTAAGATAGGTGATGTCTCTGATCTGGATAAAAGGCAGCTTAACAAAGACTTTCCAAACAACCACTGATTTAGGATCATTCACATCTTCTGTGACCAAGATGATATCTCATATAAAGATCCTGACTTTTTGGAGGTCACTGCTGAAACAAAGGGCATTAAAAAGCTTTGTCTTGAAGCCATAGTGATTAGTTTGGTCTCTGATGGCGAAATGAATGTGTGGAACTCAACTAGCCCTTTTCTCTTCAGCTATAAATAGTGATTACCTTTCACTTACTGCTCATTTCCAATGTTGCTCGAAAACTGTCTTGCATTTTATAGTGCTCTGGGATTCCTAGTCAGGCTCTTAGGTGTTTGGCAGGACTGCTTCTGTGTGGAAATCTGGGTGCAGAGGAGGCACTGGGCCTTGCTCTCAGCTCCCTGCAGCAGGAAGGGGCAGTGCTGTCTGTTTCTGGGTAAAATGTCAGTTGCAAAAAGCACCAGCCTTAATAAATACACAGAGAAATTATAAATATAAAGAAGAATTTCAGTAGACAAAATGGAACCTTTTGTCAGTCTAAGGGAAGATCCAACAAAGCCCTGACACACAGCTCCAGACCTAAAGCTGGTGGCTCTTTGAATTTGCCTTTTACCCCTCCACTTTTACCTCTCTCCCCTAGTGAACAGAGGGCCCTTGCAATACAAAGAATGTCTCCTTTAAAACACATTTTTTTGAAAAATGAACACAAAATCCGGTAGGGCTAGATCCAGCCACAGCACATCAGATTTCATGTTGCAAGAGTGTGCTACATTTTCTATTAAAGCTGGCGCCAGCGATCCCATTCTGCTATTCAGTCCACTCTGTGTGGTTGTATATTTTCTTAATGAGGATCTGAAATCAGCCCCCTTCACTTAACTGACAGCCTGCCAGGATTATGCCATCTTTCCAAATGCAGAGATCATATGATCCATCTGTTGTCTGCAGCCATGCAGGGGAAATATTTTCCAAAGAGAAATGTGGATTGGCCCCAAAAGTATGTAATTATCCAAGCGCTGAAGTGTTTCAGATGTTTCAAGGTGCACTTGGACCTGATCTTGGCCATCTAAGCTCCTATGAAGTCTCTCAGAATAATGTACATAACTAAGCCATTGAGTTGGCAGGAACTTTTCAGAGTACAGGAATACTTTAAAAAATTATACTTAAATAACTTTGAGCTGAATCAGAGATTTAGGACTCAGCAATATCATCTAGGACATTTGGGAATGCTTACACTTTCAAGAAGTTCACAGTTTTTTTTGTTATTATCACATAAAAAACAAAAAGTAAAAAGCATTAAATGAATATTCAGGAAGATGTTTTACTCTATTTTTAATCATATTTTAAAGATATGCCAGAACACTGCAGTAACTGCAGCATCCTTGACTCATAACTCTGCAAACTCCCATATGGAAGAGAAGTTGTAGGATGATGTGTAATCATCATGGAGAAAAAAAAAAGGGAAAAGAAGAAAAAGAAAAAGAAATATAGAAAAAAAAAGTAGGAAAGAAAAGGAAAAAGAAAAAAGATAATTGAGTGACTGTGAAATGAAGGGCAGTGTCAGATCTTTCCCTGCCTTACTTGAAGACACAGGGGATTAATTTCATATAACATCTGAGTCAGTTTTTCTTTGTAGTTATCTTGAATGTTAGTGAATATGATTAAAACGATAGTTTAGATCCTCATCAGGTGCCACATCCTTGACATGCATCATGAGCAAATGGAGTTTTCACTGAAGTACAGACAACTGTGCTTGAACTACTAAACCAAGCCTTGGCAAGATGCAGTTCACATTCTATTGCTGAAAACACCTTTACCAGCCCCAAAGTATTAAATTTGGAGCCATGAACATTTCCACTACTTTTTTCTGTCAACTATACATGGGTTGACAACAGCAGTAAGTCAATTCTCACAGTTACATGTTCCACACATCCAGGAATAGACTGATTAGAGTATCCAGTCTCAAATCACAACTGCCATACCTATAGACTGAACCACATTATACTAAGACAATTCTGTGATATTAATAGCATGGAGTTTTCCTTTGGAGAGAAATTAATTCTATCAAAGCTATGATGAGAACATATGGTACTTGTCATATTTAAAATATACAAGCATACTTCCTGAAAAAAACAGAGATTTCTTATATTGTCTTTGAGACCAGTAAAAGCATGAATCTTCAGTGTCCCATTGGCCAAATCCTTTGAAGGATCCAGTGCATAAGCCAAGTCTTTGATTGGAGAGGGTTTTGGAGCATAAGGCCTGTGGTTTTTGGCTCCAAGATGAACAAATATACTAGGTAGCTGATAATGGCACAGAAAGAAGTTCTGATGGCACCTCTTCCAACCCTGCTTCCCTTACGAAAACACAGTTCTCATGAAGCTATGGGTCATTAGCATTATTTGTGGGGAGGGTTTCTGAATCACTTCCATAACACAGAAGCACCCAATATCACCCCAAAGAGGCAATGTGGCCTCAGAGGTGAAAAGAGAAGACTTTATGCCAAAGTCTCGCCTTTTGCTGGATACGTCCAATGACATATTTTCAAATGACAGGAAGTCTACATGGAGGTTGGTAACATTTGCCCTGCAGTGGTATGGTGAAAATGCTGTCATCACCATGGTTTCCTAGTCAGTTAAAATCTAGAAAAAACATAAGCTACCTTTGCTGTGGTTTCTTTCCACTCTATGTATAATGCTACTCATAACTGTATGGGACTGTTCACCTGCATCTGTATTATAAATGGGTTGATATTATCTTCTTCGTTTGTGGTGCCATAGCTGTTACTGAGAACCCACTAATCCATTCCCTTCAGTTTTGGTGCCCTCGCAGTAATACCTATTCCAGTGTGGATTTCAGATATCATTTTCAGATACTCTTGAGCAAAGTTTAATGACAACTTTTTGTCATGTAATATTTTGCTAAACTTCTGACTAAAGGAGCAATGGAAATTTTGGGACAAGTGAAGAAATGGTGAAGAAATACAATAGCTCCCGTAACCAAAAGGAATGGAAAAGCATGTTCTGTTTCTTTATAACGGTGTAGCTTGCTTCTGACCTACACTAGGTCTGTGAGAATATCAAGAGTTGTTTCTTGTAGTAACTGTATACCTTTTTCCCTCCTGTCTACACACCTCTAGGTTGGCCCCTTACCCTTTATGTGAGCAATTATGAAGTACCTCCTATTATATATCAGATTTAGCATTAAGAACTTAATTTCCCAACAGTGCATCTAATCTTTAAACATGGTTATTTTTCTTCTTTTTTTGGATGAAATTTACTTCCCACAGTGAATTCTGTGCAGAAATGGTAAGACTTAGACAGTTAACCTGCCAGCTACACTAACAAATCAGATAGTTTGACATCAAGACCAGACTATTAGTTCCTACAATGAACTGACAACATGAATCCACAGATGGAAGGATTTGGTGTTGCAAAATTTTACCTGTCAAATTGGAGGCTATGTTGTCATCTCAGAAGAGACAGCCCATTCTGTGATGAATCTTCAAGAAGGAGAATGTGGCAGCTGTTTCACTTTGTACAGCAACATGACACAGTGTTATAGGAGAGAAAGTACAGAAAATTATCTTAGTTGATTGAAATTAAGCCAAATGACAATGTGCCATACCACAGCCACTCAATTACATACACTGAATGTAGATAAAGTTGTAGTTACCCATAATGGAATCTGGCCAGAAGACAACATCATGAGTCTTTCCAAGACACTAAAGGATTTCCGCTGACCAAAAGTTTAACATCTTGGCAGATAATAGCTAGGTTGAAGGCCATTTGGGGATAACCAAAATAGATCATAAATGTCACTGTAGATAGCATATGGCTGTAAGCCATTGTAATATAATTGATCAAACTTCTATCTCTTTGAAAGGAATGATGACTGTTTTGCTGTCAAATAATCTCCATTCAGCAAAAATTCCTGCAGACATACGTCATTCAAATTACAGAAGTTCTAATACAATGACTACAAGGAAGCAGTACAGCAAACTCTGTGAGTCTATAAGTTGTCTTTATATTTCCTTAATTTTTAATAAAAGGTATGTTCTTAAATACTGTGTATTGTTGCAGAGAAAAGAATTACCAACTGAAGATGTAAATGTCACTGTTTTATAATATAGCTCTTGGTATATATTCCATTGTAAATCCTCTGCCTGTGAATTAGCTATAACATCTGCTGTCACCGAAAGCTGCATTAACCCTTTTGCAAAGTGTCTAACAGCAAATAACACCAGATCAGACATTAGAAAATTTATAATGCTCAAATATCAATTGACACATAAGCTTGAACATATTCTAGAGACAAGAGAGTATTTTGGGAACAAAGTCCCTGCTCTGGCTTTGAATGTCTGGGCCATATCTTACTGCTTAGGGTCCAGCCCATGTTTGTACCACTGAGCTCAAATCATCTTTGCATTTACTAGGTCCATAACAACATTTCTACCATGAAGCAAATTATGGAAGTTTTGAAGACTGAAAACAAATTACAACCTCCATGTGAAGGATTATTTTTTAATCACAGAAAATTCCACAAATTCATCTAAGTATTAAGGAATAATGACTGACTCTTTAACGGCTGCATCCCATATATTTCTTTTTATTCAACAATACTTTCAGGGTGGACTTGTTTTCATTTTTATTTTATTTAAAGCTTAATTGACCCATGTTAGGGCTTGATCCAAAGCCCACTGAAACACTCCCCTTGACATCAAAGGATTTTGGACTAAGTCCTTAATGAATACAAGCACAAATGTTCTAAAAGGAGAAACAAATAATTCTCTGCTTCTGACATGAACTATTTTTAGTGCTGCAAGGTCAGATACTAGATTTTGGCATGAAAATATATTTGATATAGATACTTCTCTAGGCAGAAGCAGAAGCAGAAGCAATATGGTATTTTAAATACAGCATAGATATAAACGCTTGTCTGGAGGTCAGAATACATAGACACATGCATACACACATACATGCATATGTATATGAAGAGTGAACGTGTGGTTAATGTACTTTAACATAGTGATAAACTACTGCCACTTAACAGAAAATTGCCTTTGGGGTTTGGTAACCCAGATTTGTGCTCTAGATCATTTTCATTGTGTGACCTACTACATTACCTTTGGTCAGAAATTAAAATCAGGTTGTGGACCTGTGAACAGATCAAACTTTAGTGAGCAAGGTCCCCTGACTAATCCTCACCCTGTATTCTAGAGGTCGGCAAATGAAATTGGGGTTGTAAAATGAGGGGCAATGGTGTGCAGTACATCTTTAGGCATCACAGATGATAGCCCATAGAATAAAATAATTACAGCTTCCCCAATTAGAAAGAAATGCACAAACTTTGATTCCACTTTGACTGCATTTTCTGAAAGGAAATGCAACCTGGCAGAGATGGAAATAAATTACTGCTCCATCAAAAGTTCTTCTAGCTTTAAGTAGGTGTCTTTAGAAGTAAAGTAACTGGAAAGAATGAGATGGATGTTCACTCCTGTGAACCTTTCCCATCCAGGCTCCCCTCCCCTTCATGGCTACAGTCAGACCCTGTGTGGTCTTGGGGTGGGAGGAGGAGGAGGTGGGTGGGTTCCAACTTGCAGACCTGGCATTCAAGCAGACTAACAATCAAAAATACATTTTCATCTACCTAGGAAAGCATATATATGTTAGAATGACCTTCCAGGCCCTTTCCCTCACACCAGACTTTGCTGGCTGTCTCACAGGTAAAGGAGAGCCTGTTACCCTGTCTAATGAGCACCTATGGGATTCTTATGAGTCATGGTTGTTTTCTTACATGACCCTTTTTTTCATCTTCATCTGTGAGATTCCGAGAGCAACTGTAAGTCTAAAGAAGACCACACTGAGTAGGAAGAACAGGGGATTCTTCCCCAGGGTGCAGACATGGCTTATAGGGAAAAGCTCACTTCCAGGCTGAAACTCTGGCTTTAGGACTCTGACATGAATTGCAGGAGCTGTAGGGAGAGTTTGAGTCCATCCCTAAGAAGGCAGCTTTGTGGAATGCTTTATCCATCATCTCTGCTCTCTTCCACCTTGGAAAAAAAAAAAAAAAAAAAAAAAGCAGTGCTTGTGACCAGAAAGTCCCGAAATTTTATGGAGTTTCCGTGGGATAAGTGTACTGAAAGACTGAATATATAGATTTGAGTAATGTGTGGGAGCAGGAAGAATAAGAAAGAATATATATTTACATAGTTCAGGAGAGATGGAAGAGATGGGAAGGGGAAAAAAAACCTAAAAATCAAGGGAGCCAAAATAGCAAATAAACTCCATTATTAATATAAATATCTATTATCCCCTGGAGTGTAGATAAGCTTGTTTTACTAAGCAGACTTTTCAGATTTAGACATGAAACCACATAAACAAGACCCAGAGCCGTAATTAGGGGCAGAACTCAACCACAGCATTAGGTATGTTGATCTGATGTGATGGGAAGGACTGGTCTTTTCTGAGGTAGAGGAAAGGATACCACTCAGGCTTCCACCAATATATTCATGATCTGCTCAGAAAGTCCCATCCACTGCCACGAATTATTTCTGGAGCTAAATAAAACATATCAATAAAAGATTTTATATTAAAATACATGATGCAAATAATTTCAGAACTTAATTCATTGGAACACCTGTGGGATCGCTAGTTTGATAATGGGACGAAGGTATTTCTTGGCCTTGCACTGAGGTGAAAACTGGGAGGAAAGGGCGAATGTAGAACGAAGCAGAGCCCTGTGCAGCGGGCGGCGCAGTGCTCCCTGCCTCCGGCGGGGCCCCGCGGCCGGGCCGGCAGCGGCAGCGGCAGCGGCAGCGACAGCGGCAGGGGCGGGCTGGGGCTCGGGGAGGGCCGAGCGTAGGAGGAGCTGGGAGCACTAGGAGCAACGAGGCTTCCCGTCGGAGAAGTTCAAAAAACCACTGTCACATCCTCCTGTGCCAGCAAGCCGTTAGGACTTTTAAATGAACTATTACAACACATTAGAAAAAAAAAGAAAAAAAAACAAAAAACCACTGTAGTCATTTTGTCAATGAAACTGATTCCTTGAGGGATTCCCGTGTTATCTTTCTGTTTTCCAGAGCTTCCAAACTAAGCGAGTGGCAGAGGGTAGGGGTCTGGAAGCACAGCAGTGAGACGTGTCCGTGCGTCTTCGGAGGATCCGTGTGCTTGTCCTCCTTCCCCAGCTCCGACCCCACTGCCCCGGGCTGGGGGCGGCCGTGCCGGTGAGATGCCGGGCAGGGCAGGGCAGGCAGCGGCGCCCTCGGCCGCCTGAGCGAGAAAAAATATTCGAGGGTCTCTGAACCATGGATGGTTTGAAGGAATCTATGCAAACAGAGCCGGGAGAGTGCGGGCAGCATCTCACGGCCGCGACACTCGAGTGAAGGGATTTGGGCTGCGGCAGGAGCACGGAGGGTGCTCCAGCAGGGAAGGACTCACCTGGGAGCCGTGGCCGCAGCCCCCGCTGTCCGGAGCGGGGACCGGCGGGGAATCGTGCCCTCCGGTGGCCGCCGGCCGCACAGCCCTGCGGCCACCCTCACCGTCGGCGGGGCCCGACGGGCCGCCCCACATCCAGACCCCCGCCGGCAGAGCCGAGCAGCACCGCGCCCATCCCTGCCGGGACCAGGTAGGCAGGCTTCACTGACCGAGGTGCTCGGAAGCTCTTCTGAGTCCTTGGTTTTACGGGTTAATACATAGGAAGAAAGAAAAAGGAGAAAGAAGCTGAAAAATGGGTCCCTCTCTCAGATTCTTCATATTTTTTTTTTTTTTTGCCCGTTTGCTGTAGCTCTGCACGAGTTTGCACTAGGGCACAGTGAGAGTTCTCAGCTCATCTCCTGGGTACTCTGAACACAGAGCAAATTACAGCATGAATGTCGGCGTGGAAAGTTGCTGAATGCTCTTTGTCCCTTTTGAAGGGATTGGGTCTCAACCAGGATTTCACCTCACATCTGTAGAAATTAAAACACCCAGACACGGAAGTTAGTGGGGAAATGCCAGTTGATTTCAGTAGACTTTGTAACAGAAGGTACAGTTTCTGAGGAAATATCAAACTGAAGGCTTCTGCATCACAAATACTGTCAGGCAGCCTGTCCCTGAGTGTGGATGGTTGTAATAGTTACATTGTTGAACATCTGAAGAAATCCCTACCAGTGAGATAGTTGGGTATTTTACCATCATGAAGAGCCTTTGAGAGCTAAATTACAATGCATGTATATTTAAGCTCTATAGGGAATATTGAACAGCCCATTGCAACCCAGCTGTAATTTGAGTGTATGCACATTACACACTGATGGGCAACATTGTAGTTGTAACCACCAGATCTTGAGCACATTCGTTCTTAAACTTCTGCATTGATTTATAAACAGACAAACAAATCAGATCTTTCATTCTTTCTTAAACAAAAATCAAAGAAAGAATCTAACTGTCAGCTTACTTCCCTCAAAAGCTGTGATGTTTCTGCCTGGCTAAGGAAGAACATGCTTGTCCCAGCCTGCAAGCATGTAGATGGGGTGATGCTTTTCAGCTGTTTCCCTGTGATCAGCCATGGCCACAATGACCATCACAGATCTATTTGTTCCATCATTCTGCTAAGTATATTCATTATTTCATCTTCCCATGAACTTGTCGTTTATTGAGTTCTATGTTCACACACCCACACCTGTAATCTCGGTACTTTACTGCACAGCTGATGAAATGTTGCTATGCTCTGTGTCTCTACAGTGCTCCATGTAAGGACTGAGGTCCAGGGAAGCCTGCAGGAATGGACCTGGAAATATCACTTGAAAGGCCCTGTAACTGCTTGTAGCTTTGCTTGTCACCTCCACAGAGTGAAGCAGGGTTGAGAGCTGTTCAAGGAGCCTGGGGAATCCTCCCCCAAGCCATGCCTATGCATAGCAGAGAACAGGACATGGCATCCTTCATCCCATGCTCTAGCGTGGTCTGTGGGTCTACCTTAGTGGCTTTTACAGGTTCAAAACAGATGGTTTAACACTATATGAACTACATGCTGTTTGCTGTTTACACACAAAAAAGCCACCACCTCCCTCCCCACCATAACTGTATATTTCAAAATAAATCAGAATTTGTTTTTCTTTAAACTCTGCACAGTACCTGCTCCCCTTCCCTCCCAACACATGCATATATGCATGGACACTGCAAAAGACCAGCTGTACATGCACACACAGAAACACACTACACAGAAACACACCAGTATGTCCTTCTCGCTCACACAGACACCCGGGCATGACCCTCTGAAACATCCATCCTCCTCCAGACATGCCTCTACACCCCAGCACAATACAGGGTTGCCTGCCCACCAGCAGGTCTAGGGGATACAGATGGGCTCCCAGAGCCAGCCCAGCAGCAGATCCCTTGGGACAGACCACTCCTGTCACAGATTTCCTGGCCTCTGCACTCCTGTGGTGGGTTTTTACAGTAACAGCATGGGGTTAGTTTCCTTTACTCCAGAGCACATGAGCTGTGAATCAAAGACAAATCAAAAACCAAAACAAAATGGATGGATTTTCTGTGTAGTCATGACTCATACAGCAGTGTGGAAGTCTCAGGTAGTAACATATGTTCTCCTAACTCCTGCTGATTGCTTTTGCTGCAGCTTCCATGAATAGTAACTGTCCCTAAACCCAACCATCTACCCTTGTCAACCCCTCCTCTCTTTTCAAGTTCACCCCCTCTTAACATTTCTGTTTTCTGATTTTCCAAACCTTTTAACACTTCATATCCCCCATCCTTGCATCTCCAGCACATTCTCCTCTTCACACCTTCTTCTTCTGCTCACTCTTCTCTTCACATCTTCTTCTGCTCACTCTCCTCCTGCCCCATGCCAAGAGGATGATGTCCTGCATCCCACCCAAAGTTCAGATGCTCACCACTGTTTCCAACCTTTGCTCTGTAATGACCCTATTCAACACTGCAGAGGAGCACTGGGGCTCTGGGCACAGTCACAATTATTGGTGAGAGAGAGGTGGAAGGAGAACCAGCTCTTCTTATCTTGGGGGCAACACCTGCTGCCAAGACAAAGGAACCCCTGAAGCTCCCAGGATGAGCCATTGTGTCAAGGTGAGTGGAGAGGCCTACAGGTCACAGAACCCACAGCAGGGTCAAGCTGAAAGCCAGGGAAGCTGTGCTTGCTCACTGTGTGTCTGTATGCTGGCGCATCTCACCTTTCCTGATAAGTCAGTTTCCTCCCCTGGTCCTGCTTCTGGCTGTCTCCCAAAAGGGAAGGTTTAGGGCAGACTGCTATTTGCTCACATTGCAGGGTGGAAGAACCAAGGATGAAAGATCACTCGGGGAGCAGCGGAGGGGCGGTGGGTGCTCGACAGGCGCTGCAGAGGGGAGCAGGGCCATCGGCCATGACGGGCCGGGCTTGCTACACATCGGCGACGGCTGCACCGCAGTCTTGGGCTCTCGCAGCGCCCGGGATGGGAGGCCTCTGCCCGGAGGACAGGGAGCCCCCGAGCAGCGGGGAGAGACGACTCTTTTCCCCAGAGCAGATGACAGAGCTCTTCCAGAAGCCTCGTCTTTTCCTTCCCTGGTATTTATCATTCCACTGCTATTTCGTTTGCCTTCTCCACCTTTCTACCTCCAACACATCCGGGGAGCCCATCGCTGAGCCCCCTCTGCCCGCTCTGCCCCACGCCCAGAGGTGCCGCGTCTAAGCAGTGGCTGCCAGGCCGGCAGTGGAGATGTGCTGTCCTCCTCGCAGGGAGCAGCAAAACCGCATCGCCTCACTTACTACTGGATGGCAATCTCTAGCTTTCCTTCTCAGGCGTTCCCTGTTTGAATCTGAGCTGTTGTTAAAAAGACACACCACCTGCTCTATGCTGCCAGAAAGCGGGGAAGGAGGCACAAAGGCGGGGGCGGGGGATGGGGAGAAATAGCTTTGGCTGCAAACATAAAGGAGAATTTAAAATTACTAAGTTCGGATCCCAGGAAGTAGCGGATTCGGGCGCCTTCAGGCAAGGCAAACTGAAGTGGGCGGTCAGTAGGCAAAGTGTGGGCAGAGAGGTCTACACATCCTCCCCGTCTCCCAGTATGCCAGGTTGGGGACGCGGAACATCCCGCGTTTCTCTTAAGACGAGCTCAAGGACTGGTGCGTAGGTAGGAAGCCAGTGCTTAGTTCCCCTGCTACTTCCACCCTGAAGATGGCTTTCTCCGAGCGTAGTCCTTCAGCCTGACAGGACAAGGCTGTGCCGTCACCCCTTCCCAGCACAGAAGTGTCTGGGAAAGCCAGACCCCGGAGGCGCTCGGTGGTGGGAGCGCGATGCGTGCGAGAGCGGGACAGAACTAGGGTGTGCCTGGATGCTGCCCCGCGGGTAATAGCCCTTTCCTCCTTTTCGTTGCAAGCCGTGCCCGCTGCGGCGGAGAAAGCCCGAGAGATGCGGTCTGCTCCCCAGCTGCTCCGGCGCAGCCGCCCCCCGCTGCAGGCACTAAGCGTCCCGCTGTCCTCTCTGCAGCCGTGCAGGGGGTGCACGATCACCCCCATAACCTCCGGCCCCTGCCTCCCAGCACCACCCTAAAGCCGAGAGCGAACCGAAGGAGCCTGAGGGAGAAACCGTGGAGAAGGAAGCCGAGAGAGTGGTTGGGGTAAGGATGGATGGGGGGAAGGGGGAGGGGGGGGAGGAGGCCAGATCACTTGTGAATGGCTTGAAAAAAATAATTGAGGGAGGGCGTGGAGGGGGGGAAGCGGAAACTTTCCTATAAAACTCAGCAAAAGTCCCTCCTCTCCACGTCAGGCCAATGACACTGCTGCCCCCAAACTTTCCGCCAGCAGGAGCTATAAGAACCTCCAAGTCTTCAACTTTCTCCCAATCCCAGACACCTCGAAGGGGCTCCAAGGAGGGATCGGGAGGGATTTTTTTAATTTTTTTTTTTTTGGCTTTTTTTTTTTTCCTCTTGGATCCTGATGCCATCCCCCCTCCCCCCAAAGTGAGGTCCTCCCTCCCTCCCTCCTTCACTCCTCCTCCTCCTCCTTCTCGCAGGCCAGCGAAGCAGCCGATCAAGGGGGAGCTGGCGGGTTAGGTGCCCCCCTCTTCTCCCTGCCCTCCCCCCCCTCCCGGCCGTCTTCTCGCGTCTCCCCCCAGAGATGATGCAGCAGGACGAGTCAAACTCGCCAGTCTCCCCCGCCGACGACAGCTTGAGCAACAGCGAAGAGGAGCCGGACCGTCAGCAGCTGCCCAACAACAAGAGAGGGGGGCGCAAGCGGCGCTCCAGCCGCCGCAGCGCCGTCGGGGCCGCGGACGAGCCCTGCAGCCCGGCCCAAGGCAAACGGGGCAAGAAGTGCGGGGCGGGCGGGGGCGGCGGGGGCGGCGGCAGCAGCAGCGGCGGCGGCAGCCCTCAGTCCTACGAGGAGCTGCAGACCCAGCGGGTCATGGCTAACGTGCGGGAGCGGCAGCGTACGCAGTCGCTCAACGAAGCCTTCGCCGCCCTGCGGAAGATCATCCCCACGCTGCCTTCGGACAAGCTGAGCAAGATCCAGACCCTCAAGCTGGCGGCCAGGTACATCGACTTCCTCTACCAGGTCTTACAGAGCGACGAGCTGGACTCCAAGATGGCAAGCTGCAGCTATGTGGCCCATGAGCGGCTCAGCTACGCCTTCTCGGTGTGGAGAATGGAGGGCGCCTGGTCCATGTCCGCATCCCACTAGCAGGCGGCGTCCCCCACCCGCATCCCCCCGGCAGGAGCCCTAGGTAAGGCAGGGACCCCGAGACCGGCGGGGAGGGGGGAAAGGAGCTGGGAGGGCGCCGGCTGCGCCGTGGGCGGGCACGCGTGGCCGTGGGCCGAGAGGGGGCCTCCCCGTCCGGCGGGGCCTGGCTTCCAGGGCTGGCCGGACAGCAGGGGGGCTGGAGGTGCCTTCCCCCCACACACGGGGCTCGTCCCCCACCCTGCGCGGCCCGAGGTGCGCCTCCGGCCCTGCGAGGCCCACGCGTGGCGGGGCGCTGCCGGAGGCCGGCGGGGGTGGGCTGCAGGCGGGGAGGCGGCGGCAGTGCGGGTGTGCCCGGCCAGATGGGGCCGGCCTGAGATCACTTTTTCACCAAAGGCTGCGGAGCCAGTGGGGCCGCTGGGATGGTTCCTGCTGCTGCTAGTATTTTGAAGTGAATCCGTGTCCGCCTCTCTGCTTCCCGATGAGCGTTTCCTACTGCCCCGGCAGCCCCCTTCCCTCGGCTCTGAAACCGCTGGCTGCCTGACCGGAGTGTCAGTCACCGCGCCGCCTGCACGGCAGAGGCACGCGTTTCTCCCTTCTCTAGTCACGCCCGATACGTGTACTTCCAGAGACAGAGAGGTATAGTTAGATGTATGTCTGTCTTTCATTTCAGTAACGAGTTTTCCGCCCTCTCTGGGTTTTTGCAGATGACATTGTTCCCACAGAAGGAGAAAATGGACAATCTAGAGACTCTGAAGTTGGATACGATTTTTTTTTTTGGCCTTGTCAAAAAAAAAAAAAAATGTACCAAGGATTTCTTGGAAATTAGAAGAGCAATATCCAAATTCGAAGCAGGGCGTGGGGAGCACTTAAGGAAAGAGAAAGAGACAAGGGCTTTGGACAGTGACTATACCCTTTGGGCGTCGGTACAATCCACACATCTCTGCATTCTGATAGAAGTCTGAATCGTACGATTCTT